>JAJHPC010000006.1:12268363-12475863 GCA_024447665.1 Juncus inflexus
TCTTTGGAAATGTTCCAAATAGAAAAATTATCTTATGTGTTATATCGAACAAGATAATTATAAGTCTATCTATAACATTAATATTAAGAATTTAAATCTAGCATTGTCGCTTGGTGTACTTAAATAAGATGAACATTTATTAAATCCATTAAGATGGATTTTCAAATTCATTTGATTTTGAATCATTTGAAACATGTGTAACTTATTTATTAGACAAGATGACTTATATGTCTTTCACAAAGTAAGGTGAAAGCAAGTTACTTATTGGCTCTCATGCATAGTGATGTATGTTCATCAATGAGTGAAGGTGCTAGAGAAAACTACTTCATCGCTTTATTGAAACAATAAATTTGAATAGTTTGAAAACTTCAAAAGTTACAAATAATGAAGTAGAGAATAAAACTTGGCTTCGAAAAATCAAATTTCTTTGATGAGATCGAGGAGTCGGGAACCAAGTGTTTGATCATCATGATAACTATATCGAACTTTATTATATATAGTTCGATTATGATGAGTCAAATATATCTTCTATTTCTTTCGGGGTTACGCTCTTATTGCGTTCGTACTGAATATAACTCCATCTAAAGCAGTTGTAAAAGACTCCATATGAGATATGGACTGGTAGGTGTATCAGATTGTCTTTTACCAAGATTTGAGGATATGATACTTAATTGAAGTATCATGCATCTAATTGGATTAGTGCTTATTGTGGAATATCCTAAGAAAACTAAAGGATATTACTTCTATAATTAATATGAGAACAAAGTGTTTGTTACTCGAAAATATATCTCTTTGGAAGAAGTATTTCCAAAAGAATTAGTGGGAGTAAATTTGAAAAGTTCAAATTCCACATACTGACAGTAATGCTTGGATGGAAATTAATTCAGATTTCAACTAGTGATTGAGTCTGCAATTAATCATCTAGACTCTCAATATGTTGAAGAGTCTGAGTATATAACATAATTGAGTCTGCAATTAATCATCTAGACTCTCAATATGTTGAAGAGTCTGAGTATATAACATAAGTGTATTCATGTAGATCTATTAGAATTTATCACAGGCCCGAAAAATATAGATTTTTCGTGTCTAATGATAAAAGTTTCGTACTCATAGATGATAAGTCCACATTCTACTAATAGACTATGATGAGTTAATGCTCTAATGGTTAGAGACTTTGAAAGTTGAGATGTAATCCATGTCAGACAATCAAGTTTTGAATTTGATTGATCCATCAGATGGAAATACGGTTTTAAAAGAAAGACCGAAATGGATAATGTGCAAACATGTAATGCATGATTTGTGGTTAAGTTAAAATTATAGTATAGACTATGATAATATTTTTCCAAGTCATCATGCTTATGTATTTCAGAATTTTCTTGGGCATATGTATGACTATAAAAGATGCCAAGTGGATGTCAAGACGTTGTTTCTTAATAGAAACATATAAAAGTATGTATGTGATACAACTTGAGAGTTTTGTCTATCCTAAAAATTTTGAAAAAAGTTTGCAAGTTGTATAAATTCATTTATGAATTGAAGCAAACATCTCTAGCTGAATATTTATTATTTGATGAAATAACCAAACAGTTTGATTTTATCAAAAATGAAAGATAAATCTTATGTTGACAAGAATTTCAGTGAGAGCATAATTACATATGATGTGAATTAAGTGTAACAAGCACGCATAAGTTTAATCTTAGTGAAAGTCACTAAATAATAATCAAGAGTATGATATATAGGACAAAGTATTTGAGAAGGACAAAGTATTTTTCTTAGATTTTGGTGGATATAAAAATATGCAAAGTATTTGCATATGATAATGTTTGATAATGCATTTAAGAACCCAATCCCATAAATGATGGTGATCATGTTAGGTCAACTGGTATGTGATACCACATAGATCAATGAGTATGAGATACTTGGTTGATTTTGCCTAGTGTAAGTGGGAGATTGATGGTGTTATGCCCTAGGCCAAAGTGTTTGTGACCTAGATGATGGATTGTAATAACAAACATAATATTTATTCTAAGATATTTAGTGTGACCTAGATGATGGATTGTAATAACAAAAGATCATGTAATCTAGAAGAGTCTAGATGATGGAATATGGATAATGATGAGTGATGTCATACACATCGTTTAGTGTGAAGAGACATGACTCTTCACCTCTATATAAGGACATAGAAGGCTCCAAATTCTAAACACAACACATCATTCTCTCTCTCATTATTTCACATTCGCTTTTGTAAGACAAAAGAGAGAAAATATATTTTCTAATTTGTATGACAAAATTATGAAAGGGTGCTTTCTTTTTGTATGACAAAAATGAAAGAGTGCGATTATATGAGAGGATTTATATACATCTTTTGTGAGATAAAATAAGAAGAGTTTTCTTACGCAAGAGGAGAACAAGCTACTAGCATATATATTATTCTTCTTCTCGTTTTAAAAAATTTATTCGTGTGGATACCGGTAGAGGCCTTCGTACTTTCGGTGCTTGTGATCTATTCGGCCTAAGAAGATCAAAACGGGTTGTTGAGAGTTTCGGTGGAGACCGATTGTGTGTGCGGTAGATGACTTCCGCACGATCCGACCTGGACGGCCTAGACGAACGGAAAATCGGTTAGGACGGTAACCGGTTTAGAGGCGCATGGACAATACACATGGTTTGAGCGTCACGGATTAAGCGTAATCCGAAAGGTATCTTTAAAATTTATTTCTTTGATTTAACCCATACGCACGGATCCTCGGATTGGTTTTGCACGAAATTTTTATTTTCCGCTGCGTTATGCACGTCCGAAACCCAATAGTTTTTATAAAACTCAAAGAATATTGTAGCCTTTTGGTTATGATTGTTGGTTTCTATACTAGTGTTGGGGTCAACTAGTATTGGTTTGAGCAGTGTTCTAAAAATCGCACCTAGGCGCCCCTCCACCGAGGATTATAGTCAAATCGGCTCAAAAAATCGGATTTGTCGTCTACAACCATATAATTTCCTAATTTTCTAATTAATTAGCGATTTTTCCGATTTATTAGCGATTTTTCGATTAATTTTTAATTTTATTGATTAATTTCACCTAATTCCTGACCGTCTGGGTGCCGATTTTTTCCGCATGGCTACCGATTTTTCCGCCTAGATCTCAATTTGTCCGCCGAGATCATGATTTTTATAATTAATTCCGATTTTCCTACCTAATTCCAAGAATTTTTGTCCCAAATTTCCTAAATTTCATATCTTTATTTTATATGTGCGTATAATAATGAGAAAAATTCTATTATGATCCTAAAAGAGCGCCTAGGCGCCAACTAAGCGCCCTATGTGCTAGTCGCTGCCCTAGCGCCTGGCGACCGCCTAGCGATTTCTAAAACACTGGATATGAGAGACTAGTTTTTTTTATGAGATGCAAATCTATGAAAGAATATAGTATTTTGATCACGTTCTCTTAACCACTTGTGCTTTGCTCTTTGATCCCAATATTTCTTTTCAATATCATTTAAATCTTTTAGACTTTTTTTGGCAATGTCTTTTAACCAGGTTTCAATTTTTGTGGGCTTCATAATCTCCTCTTTTCTGTCAACCTAATTAATGATAAAATTATAATTTAGTTTTTGCTTTTTTGTGTTTATTTTTCTATTCTTATCTCATCTTTTCAGCACCACTCCCAAATCTAAATTTTTTTTGTGAAGTTCGTCTAGAGAACTGGCTTTTTTAGAAAACAGATGGTTTTCAATGAGCTCAATTGCCTCATTGTTGTGTAGCCAAGCTTTCTCAAACCCGAAGCCTTGAAAATGTGGAAAATGGCTAGTAATGTTGAGGGAGAGGGGGTGATGATCTGAACAAGATTTAGTCAGGGAAGTTTGAGAGTAATTTGGGAAGAACTTGGACCATGCTACATTAAACAGGAATCTGTCCAGTCTGGCATGAGCTCTGGTAGTGGACCATGTGAATAAGTTGCCTTTGAGAGGTGGGTTCAATAAATTGAGGTTTGAAATCATTGAGTTGAAAAGTTGAATGTCATTACTTGGTCCAGATCTCTCGTCAGCCTTAGCAATCATGTTGGAATTACCCAAAATCAGCCAAGGGATTTCCTCATCATCATTTAAATCCTCTATTTCCTGAACAAAGGCTCTTTTTTCTTTTAGAGTTTGGGGTCCATAGACCCCAATAACCCTAATTCGTTGGCCATCCCAATTACAGCTTAAAAGGATAGAAATTGAGTGTTGTGATTTGATAGATTGAATTTCTGAGAATCACTGAGAATTCCAAGTTAATACAATGCCTCCTGATGTTCTTTAAGAAGGTAAAAAAATATATCTATTAAGGATAGGGTTAACCAGTTCTTTATGAAAGTTATCAGTGTAATTTTCCATTTTACTCTCTTGGAAACAGATGATTTGGGTATTTTCTCCTTTGAGGTTATTCTTTACATCCTTTCTTTTATCTTTATCATTCATACCTCTAGTGTTCCAACTAATTATTTTCATATTTTTTTAATTCATTTAATTATATTGATTAAATTCCTCTTTTGACTGACGATTTTCAATGTTTGTTCTTTTCTGCCAGTGCCTGGATCATCTCATCCAATTCAGCACTTATTTCGTAGCCAACAACCCCTTAATGCTTCGTACATTTCCTCTATTTCTATAAAAAATTTCTGAGATGAGAATTGAGGTATGCGATTTTCTAGCAAGAATTGATTAGATTTGCTACCTTTTTTTTATTAAATCCTTGGGTTACTTCTTTGAATTGCACAATTTGCGCCTTATTGATTGCTGATGTATAATTTCCGGTTTGGTTTTCTTGCAGTATGGGGCTTCTTCTTAATATAAAGCACTTTTTTTTGTTTGGTGGAATTATGCTTTTGGGTCCCTGGATTTTCTGAGGTATCCCCTTTGTCTGACTGATGGCTGCCACGGTCGATATTATACTCTAACAGAAGAAATTCACCCTCTCTTTGATCTTTTATTAAAGGCAAATCTTCTGTGAAAATCTCTTCAAGTATCTCCTCTTCTACTTCAGAATTCTCAATGTTAACACATGGCTCTTGTTGAGATATGGGGAAAGGTAGGGTTGTAACATGTGTTGAATGTTCTTGTTCAGATGATGGTTTTATGTTGATTTATAAGGGTTGAGATTGAGATGAGCATTGACCTGTTTTGCCTTTATCTTTCCCCAATCGGCATAATCCTTTCATTTTGAGTTGTGGCGGGAATTAAGTTGGAATGAGGCAATGATGAAGGACTGGATTGATTAGGGGGGGAGGGGGTTTGGATGTAGCTGGTATATTGTTCGGAGCCTCAATTTGACCTACTTTTTCCCTCTAGTTGCTTGAAATTTCCAAGGGTTTGAAAGATTGAGACTTGATATTTGGTGTAGAGATGAAGGCTTTGAGTGACTTCACCTCATCTTGAAAATAAACAATGTGAGGCACATTATAGATGTTCTTAATCATGATATTCATGGAGATTTCTACCAAAGTACCATTCCCTTTAATTTTTTTTACTTTTTTGAAGATACCAAAGTGCGAAACAATGGCCTTCAAGTTTTCTTTTGAGGTAAGCAGTTTCGGGATGTTTTTGATGGTTATTGTGATTTCTTGGAAAGGTTTGGGGCAGGGTTTTGTAAATTGGTTAGTTGGAAGAGAAATATTTTGTAGATAAATTGTTGTGTTATTCTTTCTGTATTGATTTGAAGAAGGATTTGTATTTTGGGTGAAATTCTTTTGTGGATTGTTTGTAAGTATTTCTTTGCAATATTTAGCGATATGTCCTCCTTTTCCACATTGATAACATTTAATTGGTTCTTTGTAGTTTTCTCTTGTATGGTCAGAACTTAGACATCTAAAGCATTCTTTAGCGGGTACTTTATTTATTTATTTATTTTTTGTGGGAGACTTCAATCCATGGTTGTGTTTGTTTTGTGGTTTCGGTTTTTTTGGATTGATTCGAGTTTTTTACTTCTGCTTGTAGATTTTTGAGTAAGGCTTGGAAGTAATTCAGCTGTTGTTCCATAGATTTCTCCATTATTGTGTTGAATTTTCTTACTATTGTGCGACTCCAAGAACTCCAAGAATCCAAGAATTTGAAGAAATCTTTGCGCAAGCAGCACATTTTGAGGCCATCTTCCTTAGACGCTGAACCTCGATTGAAATAAGAGTTTCTTGCTAGGGGAGTAACTCTTCGTAAAGGGACTGGTCTAATGACCCGGGTAGACTACGGGCCACAATCCAGCTCCCTCTAGAGGAGAACTCCGTCTAGCAGTGATCTCGTTGAGGGAGTTCACCGGATTTGGTTCGTGCGCCTTTTCTTGAATCTTGATTAAGAATGATTTAATTGATTTGTTTAGCAACAACTAAATGTTATGAAAGAAGGTGTGACCTTCTGCATATCCATGAGTTATGAGTTACATCCATGAGTCTATGCGTTATCTTTCATGCAAAAGTTGCATCCAATAGCATATGATCGAAAGTTACATTCACGAAATGCGACCAAGGGATATGATTCAAAAGTTGGGTTTAAGAAGATACCATCAAGGATTGTGATCCAAATATTGTGTCTAAAAGTTGTGACCAAAATATATGACTAATGGATGCGATCTAAATGTTATATCCGAAAGGATGCGACCATAGATTGAGACCAAGAAGTGCGAGCAAGAGTTGCAACCATCAGGTATGACCAAGAGTTGCGACCAAATGGTATGGCCAAAGAGTCTGTCCAAGGGATGTAACCAAAAGATGCGGCAAAGTGATAAAATTAAGAGAAACGACCGAAAATGTACAATCGCAAGAGTTGTGATCTCTTAAATAATTGCGACTTTATGACAATGTGCATACGATGAATTGATTTCCTGTAATGATATATGTGATGCATTAAATTCATGAAAGGATGCATATGATACACTAACGTGTTTTGAGTAAGTTGACCCAGGTGTTGATCGTGTTGACCATGTTGACAGTTGACTGTTGACGTACTATGTTGACTGTTAATCCACTGCATTGACTGTGGACTGTGTTGACTACATTAAGTTTATCCTTTGACTGTTGACCATTGACTTGGTCAAACATTGATGATAACCTGGTCAAATATTGACCATTGAGTTGTATAAATGTTGATCGTTGACCGAGTCAAATGTTGACCGAGCCGAATGTTGGCTAAATCAAATGTTGATCATGTTGGCAATATGACTTCGCCCTTGAATTCTGCATTCGTAAGCTTTATATATATATTTTATAAATAGTTAAATAATCGAAAGATAATATGATGATGTCTATATTTGATATATTTGTTGATATGTATTGATATGATGAAAGAGTTCATTAGACATAATATATACATCATGGAGATGAAGGAGTTTCGTCCATTATGAATACATCATTAAGATGATAAGTTCATTTTCAATCATACATGATGGCGATGAAAGAGTTCATCGTTTCTAAATATGGAGATAAGATTTTCATATATAATTTAAGAAAAATTTCATGAAAATAAAATGTATCTTATGAAATATAATGATCAAGGTCATGATATATCGTTATTATTATGTCTATTCTATTATTACATGTGATATTTTTTATGAATACATATAATGTATTATGTTAAATTCAAAATCCCTCTAAATAATATTAAGTTATAAAATGTCTTCCATCAATCTAAATCTCTCTTTGTAATTAACTTTCTTATCAATCATCCCTTGTAAGACTCATATTTGATTAATGAAAACCTCAGAGAGGCAATCACCTACTCACGCTTCAAAAAAATAAATAAATTTGTTAGTTAATTTGGAGATAAATATTAATTATGTACAAACTGGCAAAACAAACATGCAATGTATCCTTCTTGATTATTAGATATTAAGCATAATTATACCAATTCATGATTAAGAAGACAAATCCTTCATCAAGTTGATACTTATCCAAAGTAAAATAATTCTATGATATGCATTCAACAGCCTGTGTATACCTGCCTGCCTATCAAGTGTGCCATGTGTGCTTTATTTTAGATTTAAATCTATAATATTCTTTAACATACAGACTCATAAAAATATCATAAATAAATTTTTTGATATGCTTTATTACAGAATTTAAGCCTGAAATATTATAACAAACACTCCAAAAACCTATCATAACAAATTTAAGATCTGCTTTTAAGTTTTTGTTTTACTTAAGAAAGATAAGGCAATTAAAGAATGAAAAACAATATCCTTCTCTACTTTGATGTGGAAGAAAAAAGAAAAAAGTCACATCCATTAACCTTATTGTTATTTTATTAACCTTGTTATTTACATGGATTAGTTAGGTTAAACCTAACAAATCAGAATGTGTCCTACAATAAAAAATAAAAAGGGAGGTCATGTCAAATGACAACTCTCCACGTGGATCCGAAGTGGATTCATGCATGCATCAATCCACTTGTTTGCACGTCGTCTGTTCTCCATTTCTCATCCTTGTATTGTAATCTCCATGAATTGACACCCCAACTGTAAAATAATATTAATATGTCTATTAATAATATTATTATCTGATCAGGGTATCTCTTAAATAATATTTTGCTTGACTCATATACTATATTTTTATACGTGCATGTAACCAAGTTGAACTTGGCTATTGGCTTCATGATTGGCCGAGTTTAAGCTGTAAAGCCCCAAGTGGTAAATAAATATTGGCATTGGGCCCCTCAAGTGGTAAATAAATATTGGCACTTAGCAGTATAAAATACACAAGTCAAATTATAACTGTTATTGATACGGTACCATTATTACGAATCCAATTAATTAATAAGTATTTCAAAGGGTTTCTAAATGTAATTTCTTAATTGACTTGTGTGATATATGGAAGTTTGGCTATTCGGCTTCATGAAGGTCATGTTTTAAGATATAAACCCTAAACCCTATCTTGCTTCTTCGGTATGTGAGGTGACAATACAATAAATACACCCTAAATTTGATCTAAAATGAAAAAATAAAATCTTAAATGGTAATGATTTTTAGTTTATTATATATATGAAGTTAGTAGTTCATATCAATTTGAACCTCACATAGTATTTAATACAATTATCATCCATGTGATATTGTTAAAAATAAACTGAAAAAAATGAATTTAAAATTATTTTTTTGAAAATGAAGAGTTTAATTTCACTAGATTAATTTATATGCTTTAACTTTTTTTTATTATAAAACTATTTATATATAGTTAGAAATTTTATAGCCCATTTGGGCCATTTCAATGCACTGAGATCCACACTATATAGTACTTCGTAATTTAGCATGATGTTGATTGTTGACTATCTGAGGAATAAATTATATGATTCAAAAATATATTTCCATAAAAAAAGATATTTCCACAAAAAAAAAAAATATTTCCACAAACTAACCTCAAGTAGCCAATGCATACTTGACTTCTCTTTTAATATAGCAGTACCTAAATAAATGAATAAATTAAGTTATTCCTTGCCAAAATCAGCATAAAAATAGTTTTCCACATATGGAATTTTTTGACCTTGAATTTTCAATACAAAAATATAAATTATAGACTAAATTTTCAAAAAAAAAATGCAACTGGTTCTGATTCCTTCATTAACTTTGCATAAACAATAAGGAATAATTAATTTTAACTGTTGACATTCTCCATCCTAATAAAAATAAAATAAAATAAAATTAATTAAATTAGTCAATTCATCTAAATATTTACCAAATCAGAAAGTTTGACCAAGCATGACAATTTCTGAACACTGCATCTGGATGTTTATGTTTCCCACGGTTTCCAATTAATGTTCAAGATAAAAATAGTAAGGAAATGCATATGTGAGTTTACCTACCTCCAGTTTCATAATAAACAAACGGTCCAGTATAAGATTTTCCTTGAATTTCAAATTGTCAGTTTGATGAGCTTTGTCTGTTAAATTCAAATTTTAAATTTCAGCATTTTATAGTATATTTAAATTATTGAACACCCTTAAAAAAACCAAAAAAGATGAAAAAAATATTAAGATTTTGAGTATTGCCAAAAAAGAACAATTTTATTTCATTTCAAATATGAAAAATATTTGTGTATCTGCAAATTACCCATAGGCTAGTTAGTTAAAATATTTGCACATATAGCAAAAAGTTATGAGTTCAAATTCCGGTAATCGCAATCATATACTACATATTTAGTAAAATCTTTCAACCTAATGGATTGAATACAAAAAAGAAAAAGAAAAATTTCGGCGTATCATCAAAAATATAATCCAAATACATAAATATAGCATACTACCTATACTATACTGATACACATAAATATTACAATCCAAATAGTGCAAAAATATATGATATATATGCAATATTTTTTCTACCGAAATTTAAAAGGCATTGTAATTATTATCTGTATATCATTTATCAACATAGTTTTTATAAATAAATACTTAAAACTAAAAAAAATACTCACTTTAAAACAATAAAAATGAATGATAAATTTTATATTTCCATGACAAAACATGACATTCCTTCCGATAAACAAATTATCACATCCAAAGCATAACCAAACTTGTGATCTCCATTTACCAAACTAAAACAGAGCAACCAGAATAACTTTCTCCCTCTCTTTCGACCATTGACCCTCGAACCAAACAAACCCGTTCCACCAAACTCACCTCACAAATCCTCTCCAACCCATTCAAGGTCCACATGAACCGCGTCTTCCCAACTTTCATCCATTTAGCAGCCGCAACGTAGTGCGGGCACGTGAACGCAACGCTTTCTACTCTGATTTTACGGGTGACGTGGCGTACTGTGGCGAGGGAGCGGCGACACGTGGACGAGACAGTGGGCTGGGACGGCTACATGTGTTTTTGGTCCCCGCTTCGTGTCGGTCGATTGTTGAGTGATTTTGGGCTAAACTTGGCTTATGTTTTTATTTGTGGTAGTTTGTTTTCTTTCTTTTTTGCATGTTTTTAGTAGATTTTTTTTTTGAGGGAGAACTAGAAGCGATTGTATTTTTATTCTTTTTCATATTAATTTTATTAGACGCGAAATTTGAACTCCTAACCCGTTGAATGATGGGGTTGATATCTTACCACTAGATTATTCTAGTGGTGATTTTTGAGTAGATTGTTGAAGCTATTTAGGAGAAGGAATATAAAACCGTGATGGAGTTGAATATGTTCAAAATGTGATGGTTTATTGTTGTTTTACTTTTTAATTTATTTTTTATTTTTATTCTGTTTTCTTGTTTTTATATATATATATATATATATATATATATATATCTATTTATATATATATATTATATATATATATATATATATATATATATTGTTTATTGAAGTGAAAATAAATAAAATATATATATTGTTTGTTTAATTTTATATATTGTTTATTGTTTTATATGTTCTTTTTTCGTGTCGTGATGTACGGAAAGCAGCATCAGATTTCTTTAGGAAAATAAGATGGTGAAATTAACTGATGATTTTTTTATTGTTTGTGGAAGTTAGTAGTATGAATGTTGAAGAAAAAGTATTAGAGTGAAGATTGGGAGAAAATTAAAATAGTTAAATTATTGGTATTATTTATAAATATAAATGTTTATTATATTTAATTTTTTTTTGTCAAGAGCATAGTTACGAGCAATTACTCCTTAATTTTATTGTGTTGGATACGATGTATCAATCTTAAGCATTTAAGATTATTTATTAAATTTATTGTGTTGTATATTTTATTTTAGAGAATTTCAATAATATATCTCAATATTGAGTTGTCAGAAAGCGAAATAGAGTGGACCAAATAAAGATACTAAATTTGTGGAGTAAATCAATTAACAATTAAAAGTGTATTTTGGCAAGTTCCAAAAGTAGCTTTCAATTATATTTCTCTAAATTAATATTTATTAAAAAAATTATAATTACTCAATATATGTACCTTCTCAATTAATTATGAACAAAACACTTCACCCCATTGATTTTTTTTTTTATAAATTACCACAAATCTAATCTTTCATCCAACCAAACTCATTAATTACGCTCAATATATATACTTTTTCAATAAATTATCAATAAAAAAATTACCCAACTAAAAACAAATATTTTCCCAACTAAAGAAATATTTTCTGAAAAAAATCATAATAATTTAATAGACACAACTTTTCAATAAATTAAAAATACCCAAGTAAAAAACAAATATTTACAAATTTACCACCAATATCATTTCTCATTCAACAACCAAACTAAACTTTTTTGTTATAAGACCAAGTTTAGCTAAATTTTGTGTAGATGATGACAGTTCAGTGAGCTGTGAAGACCTAGTCCGGTTCTCAACTCATAAATACGCTGTCTCTATGCGGCGCCATTAAAACCAAATTAAATGTACCAAAAAATGAAAAAAAAAATGAGAAAACAAATAACAAAAATAATAACTGTGATTTATTTATAAGCACGCCTCGAGAATGTACACATTTCAACTAACAGCACTTTGACCGGTCTAATTTACATTCCAACTTGAATGTTCTTTTTTTTCATTTTTTTGTAAGAAATGTATCCCCTGTTCTCTGTTATTTCACCAAATTGCAAATTATTTACTCTTATAACAAAGATTAATTCATTAGTTGAAAGTAGTTTTCATCATAATTGTATGTAAAAAAAAGATGGTATTTTAATTATTTTTCAACAAAATGAGGCTGAAATTTTTACTTTTTATAAAAATATATGTACAAATTTGTTTGTTCCAACTTAAAAGAACATGAAAATATGACTTAAACAGTTACACTAAATTAAATGATTTCAATGGCTTCATATCCTGTTGCACCAAACCAATCCACCTAGTAAAAATAGCAAATATCTGCAATTCAAAAAAATACCAGAGAAAATAAACTAATTTTTTTCTTTAATTTGCGTATTTTTTTGTGTATTTTGTACACCGAGTGTATTCAAATATGGTTAGCTTGCTTCAGGTGTACGGTTTGTTCAGTCTATAAATAAGCGGTCTAAACACTTTCAATCTCCCTTTCTTTCTTCTTCCCTTTCCTTCCTTCTCTACGCGGGTGTATTCTGAGAAATATACGCCAAGCGTATATACATACAGAAGTACCCTTATTCTGTTCTGTTGCAGTTTCTCTTGCAAAAGAAAATTTGAATAAATTTTGAGGGGTTTGATTTTGGAGTTTCTTCACTAGATTGCGCCTGACTGGCCTCATTTCTGCCCCAAATTAAGGTATTTTTTTTATTTTCTGTGCTTGTTTTTTGTAAAATTTTCATGGGAAGCTTGTTAGGATTTGGTTTGAATTTGAGTAGGATATTTACTGTTTGTTTAGTATTTTTGCCCCTTTTATGAAAGTCGTATCGTGCCTCTATTTTTGAGTGAAATTCTGAATCTCTTTTGTTTTTCTCTCCATATCTTGCATAAGAAAAAAAATACTTCAAAATCAAAATATAGGTATAATCTCTCAACCTCTCTTAGAAAGACTTCTATTTGAATAAATATGTAATTAATATTATGAACAAATAGTACATCTTTGTTTTCATATTTTACTGTATATAAGAGGGTACAGGTGATTAAAACAGTAGTAAAAGCATTAATATTCAACAGTATCATCATTGGATTCGGATTGAGTAACTATGTAGCCACATAAAATGTTTATTTGTCTTTACCTCGCATTGATCCATATTTTATGTGGTGCAAAATATGTAGCCAGTCATTATATTCATATAATATATGCCCTTGTTTTATCAAAATAAGGGAATTTGGGTTATATGTCAGTGACCCGTGCCACAAAGTACCACAAAGAAATAATGGTAGAAAAATTTGGTCGAGGTTTATAAGCATCTTCTACTTGTTTTGTTTTAATTCTAGGTGTGAGGTCTTAAATGGAAAAAAAGGACAAATGGGCCCCTAAAATATGCCATTTTAGGACAAATTCATGTTCTGTTTCTCTAATCTTACAATAAGGGCTGTTTGGATGGCCGTCTTAGAAATTATCAGAGAAATTAGATTTTTTGCACTTGAATTTTCTATAGTTTCATTTACAATTTTATTATTTGGATGGAAGAAATTGAAAGTACTACAGTTATAGTTTTTTTGTTTGGATTGATATAAATTAAGATATGTAATTTTTTGATATTATTTAGTTGTCAAATCAAATATCATATGGAGCAAATATTTTTTTTCCTATAATTATATTTATATATCATTTAAATAAATATTATTTTATTGTTTTTATTTTTTTTAAATAAAATCTTGTAGAAAATCATATTTTTTGCAGCACAAATTATATATCTTAGAAATAAATTAAGTCTAAATTATCATATCTAATTTTACTATTAACTTAACAACCTTTCTTTTTAGTCTTGTCTTTTCTTCCTCTTTTCCGTGAGTCGGAAACTCGTAGTTTTAAGAGAAAGTCGAGTTATCGCGCGTGGATGTGTGTGGAAACTCAAGCTTCCGTAGTTGAAGCAAAATGCCACAACCCAAACACTAAAAAATCTTAATTATGGTAGGTGCATTTTTCAACCGCCGTACTTGCCATGAGCCAAACAATCCCTAAAACCAAGTTGTTTTTCAAAATTATGTTTTAATTAGAATGTCGTTTTAAAAAATGACTCATTAAAGTAAAATCCTATTTATCATAATTTGAATCTATGTTTTCTTATAACTTTTATTTTAGTAGCACTGAGTTCTCATATTTCATATATATTTTTATTACAATTTGAACAACTTTTGCATCGAATAGATTGACTCGCCACACATTTCACATAACATTGGGGCCACAAAGGATCTGAACTTACATTTATTGCTCATAAGAATTGTGTGATTTGGTAATTAGCATCTTGTCTAGTCATTAAAACTCAAAAAACTTTTCTTAGTTTTGATATAACATGTGATCTGTCCCTTTTACCAACCTTGGATTGAGATGTTTTTTATTTTGTTTTGAAAAAGTAATGTAATGGAATAATATATTTTTGTTAGTTTAATATTTGTGGAATTATTAGGTCATTGGTACCATAAAAAATGTTTAACTATTTTTTTTTATCATAATAGAGCATCTCTATGACTCGCTGGTGACAATGCAATGAATTTAATAATTTGTGATATTGAAAACGCAGATTTATTGATTTATTAATTGAATGTATTGATTTGGTATCATTAATATAGTGGATTTTGTTGATTTATTAATTGAATTAATTGATTTTGTGTTATTAACAAAGTGGATTTTGTTGATTTATTAATTGAATTTGTTGATTGGGTGACAATGCAAATGTGGATTAATTAGTCATTTAAAATTTCATTCTTTTAACTTGTGATATATCACTATCACTTTATTATCTAGGTTATAACATATGTTTGGTGTGCTGGCATATGCCTAAATTAAATATTTGTTTAGGCATTTTAATATCTTCTAAGTTGGGTTAACAGATAGTGATTTTTGGATATTATATTTTCAGGTATTTAATCACGAGACTTAACATATTTTATATTTCCCAACTTGTCACCTTTTTTAATTAAATGTAAGCATCATTTATGGTTGGTGCACATATATATTTATTTTACTATTTAAATTAATTAATTATAGTTGTACCTATATTTTCGGTTGTGCTAGTGAGGTTTCTTTCTTTTTTCTTGACATTGCATCTTTACTAAAGTTCGATTAGAATATGATCACTTTGAGCTGTAATTTTTTTACTATTAGTCTTCACAGTGGTATTTACGATTTGTTTTATTATTTTTACTTAATTAATTAACTATTATTTTTTATTCTTTATCAGAGAATTGGATTTAATTTAGTAGCCATGTTGGGTTGGGATCAGTAGGAGCATTTTCTTAACATAAATGCTGTCCAGTGCTGGCTATGATAAGGTATCCAAAATACCATTTTGCATTATTTATATAACACAAAACCAACTTTATATAAAAAATAATAATTAAACCATGCATTTCTAATATATGTTTTTATTTTTATTTTTTAATGAACCAGCTTTCAGGAACCGTGCTTTCAATGAACCCAAACTGCACCGATAAGAAAACCTTGAAACGTTGGTTCTTCATCGATAAGCGTGTTGGGTGATCATAAACAACACTAATCCAAATATTCAAGCTCCAAATTTCAAACCTCTAATCACCCACCCAAACCCCCCCCCCTCCAAACCTCAAAACGAAACAAAACCCTAATTTTTCTTTCATTTAAATGGATCTGAACAACAATTCGCCTGTTATTACCGACATACCGTACTTGACAAAACTGACCGGACCGAGACGGAAACTCGTGACCAAGATCGACGGTGCGATGGTCAGCAGTTGGATCGAGGCGATGCGATGCTCTTCGCCTCCCAGAAAAAGATTGAATTTTATTAATCTTAATCATGATGATAAGAACAATAATAATGGGATGCATGATAATGATACTCCGTATGGTTCTTGGTTGGTAAGTTGGAATTTCTTTTTCAGTGTATTAATATATAGTACTTGTTTTTCGATTTTGTTCAGAAAAAATTACAATCTGTTAATAGGGCATTTGATAGCACAAAATATGGTACTTATTTTTCAATTTATTAAAACATGCTAGTAGGGTATATGGTAGTGTAAAATATGGTAAATATGCTATATACTGTTTGTTAGTGATAATATATTTTTTAAATGCGTAAAATAATTTTCCATGTGAACAAAACTATCCACTTCTACTACAGCTTTTGTAGGGTATAGTATATATAGAATGAGTTATATATTTGTAACAATGTGCTTAGTTCGTATTTTTAATTTTAATTTTGCAGACGAAGTGTCCACCAGCCTTGACTTCATTTGACCAAATAATTATGAACGCGAAAGGAAGAAAAATCGCGTTGTTTTTGGATTATGATGGAACACTTTCACGTATCGTAAATGATCCAGATAAAGCCGTCATGACCAACGCGGTAAAATAAAAAAAAAAAAAAAACTTTTTCTCACGTTTTTTTTTATTTAATTATGTAATATCCAAAATTTTATAAGTAAAGGACAATGAGAACTATCTATTTAAAACCTCATAAAATAGTAGAAATATATTATCATTATCATGTATTATTCATCAAGGGGGATTAATACTAAATATTCCATTTTTGTAGGGGTATGCATGCATGAAATGGTTTTGTTTTTTAAGATTTGTGTTATTTATAAATTTAATAATCTTTATTTATTTATTTAATTATTAGATGCGCGCGACAGTTAAAAGTGTAGCAAGATATTTTCCAACTGCAATAGTCAGTGGAAGGTCTCGTGATAAGGTGCATATTTATTTGTCAATTTGATTCTGTAACCCAATACATAGTTATTTCAATTTTTTCATTTATTTTTTTATAATTTTTTGTATTTTAATTTCAGGTTTTTGGATTTGTAAAACTAACAGAACTTTACTATGCTGGCAGTCATGGGATGGACATAATGGTCCCAAATATTAATTCCGATATTATTTCCTCTACTGACAAGCAGGTTAATAAATGTTTTTCTCTCATCATAATATTTTTTTTCATTTTTTTGTATTTTTAAATCTTTTTTTAATTTGAATTTCAGTCGAAGGAACAAACTAACGTTTTCCAGCCTGCGCGAGAGTTTTTACCCATGATCGACGAGGTAATTTAAAAGCTTATTTATTTATACTTGTAAAATAGAATATTGAACTAACTAAATAGATTATTTAATTTATTATATTTTTATTCTTTAGGTTTTTAGATCCCTCGTTGAGAGCACGAAAGGAATTAAAGGTTCGAATGTGGAGAACAATAAGTTTTGTGTATCGGTACACTACCGAAACGTAGATGAAAAGGTATTTAACAATTAAATAATTGTATTATGATTTTTAAATAGTACTTTTGTGTTATTTTGTAATTAATTTTTTATTTTTCTTAACAGGATTGGAATTCAGTTGTGCAGTGTGTAAACAACGTAGTAAAGTCTTATCCCCGTCTCAAAATGACTCACGGACGGAAGGTAAAATTATTTCACAACAAATTATGTGAACAATATATCTTATACAAAAAGATATATTTTTTTTCAAATATTATGTTGATTATTAAATCATTTTATTTTTAAAAAAAATTAGGTTTTAGAAATCCGTCCGGTGATTGAGTGGGACAAGGGGAAAGCAGTTGAATTTTTGCTCGAATCGCTCGGCTTAAATAATTCTGACGATGTTTTGCCTATTTATATTGGAGACGATCGTACAGATGAAGATGCTTTTAAGGTATAATTGTTAAAAAAAATTCAGAAAAAAATGTAGAATTGAATTTTGTAATATTATATTTTATTGTTAGTGCTATTAATTTGATATAATGGTAAAAAAATATAGCTTTTGAAAAAGAGAAAATGCGGTTATGGAATTTTGGTCTCATCTGTGCCTAAAGAAACCGACGCATTCTTCTCTCTTAGAGATCCTTCTGAGGTAATAATTTATTAATTTTTAATTTGTTATAAGTCACAAGATTAGTTGAAAATTAGACAAAACTGAACAAACAAAATATGCTTTTGGACAACCAAATTTAATAAATTGAATTGTTAATCGGAAAGAATAATTTATCAATTTATAATCAAAATTACTTTGTAATAGGCTAGACCCTATTTTTGTTGTTTTCTTTCTTTTCTTTATTAGTGTGATGTATTATAATTCAAACTTTTATTTTTTTTAATGGAATCTCAGCACGCTTGCTGAAACTTCAAAAAAAAACTAATCAAAATTACTCCTTAATAAGACATAATTAAGCAAAAGATAGCTACATATTATTAGCTTATTTGGCTTATTCTTCAATATATATTGTATGGCAAAATGAAAGCCGAACTGAAAACCAAAAACCAAATAGTAAATAATTTAACAGCAAAACCAAGTTGAATAGACCGAACTACTGAACTGAATTATCTGAATTTGACTGATTGGTTTAGTTTAAATTATAACATATTGTGATATTTGTAACGCAGGTGATGGAATTTCTAAAATCACTGGTGAGATGGAAGAAATATAAATCTCTGATCAATGAAGAGAACAAATAGAGCCTTTTTGGGCTCCTTTTTGATCTGAAAGTTTAGATTGAGAAATAATAAAGACAAGCTGTTGTTTTTAAGGCTTTGTATGAATGTTTTTTGTATGAATATTTTTGTTTATTATGAAAATTGTTACCTATCCTATTAAAATGCATGAAAGTAACTTCTGGGGGTTAATTGTAATTGATTGAATTTTTTTTTCTTGTAACTGTCAATTCAATACTTCAAAGTTATTTTAGTTTTCACATATCAGTGATATCACAAATCTTTTAACAAATAAAACTAATTGGATTTAAAAATAGGCCTTAGATGATTTGATAGTCAGGCCCATCTTATAAGGTGTTGGGCTGGATATAAGATGCATATTATTATCATATTAATTTTGAACTAATACATGATAAGTGACAAAGCTTAATAAAGTCCGGAAGTGACCATGACACCAAAGAATTTTGAAATTTACTATCTGAATATAGAGTTTTAGGGTATTACATTACCATATGATAATAAAATCTAGTGTGTTGGCCTCCCAAAATTTATTTACTAATATTGGAAGGCATGAGATTTTTTTTGGCCTCTCCGTAATTTCGCGTCAAGCTCCATCACTGTATCTAGTATTATACGTTTCTTATATGAAATATGTTTTATCTAGAGTAACTTTTGTTTATATTGCATAAAAGTGATACGATGACAAATTAAATAGTATCTAATGTGTTGTTTTGTTGACACTATATTTTTTTACACAATACAAAAACCATAAATTAAACACAATCTACAACATTAAACGTAACATAACGGCAAAACATTGGCCTTGATCTTATACAATTATCTTTTAGTTAAACTAGAAGGTACCCTCGCTCCGCTTCGAAACTATAATATAGTTAATTTATTTTAAATTTGAAAGAAAATTATAAAGCTGCAATTTCCAAATTATTGTTAGTCTTTTGATTAAATATAAAAAAAATAGTTTTGCAAACATTATAGATTATATGCTTTATCCAATTTTGAATATAACATCGTGGTCATATATGTGACTAAAAGCTTAATATGAAAGTTATCAAATATATGTAATTAAGTATTATATAAAATATTTAATTTGTAAATCGTGTTAAGTTTTATAAGAATATTATTAATTTTTTTATGAATATATTAAACTTACATATATAATAGTACATAATATTTATAGAATATAATTCATTTTGTATACTTAATATCAAAAGTATAAGAAAAATAAAATGACTAACTAAATGGTGTACATGTACTTTTGTCTATTTATTAATTAGGCATATGAAATCATGGTTGACCAAGGGTGAGATATTAGAAATATTGAAATAGTGCATAACGGGTCAAAATATCACATGTAGTTGATCTCTTTCATAAAATCTTTACAAAGAATGCACTGAATATCCCTATAATGGGTAAATACATATTGGGCCTAATGAAGCTCTGGTAGACAGAGATATAAGAAATAATGTGTAACAGGTCAGAGTCTTCACATGTATTGCCCATTTCGTACAGTCTATAAAATGAATGGCCAAGAAAATCCTTCAATTGAACACGTGTCATTATCTCAAAGATTTCAATATCACTAAAGAGAACTACAAAAATATACTATATATATTTATATTTTTATTGTATGGTATAAAGAATTATACAAATCAAAATAACAAACTTCTAAAAGTAAGCCTAACTATTTTCTGGTGGTAATTGGGCATAACAAATTATAAAGGCTAATAGTAATATAACAAGGCATGCAATGGTATTTCATTCTCATACGTAAACAATGCATTTATTCCAGTTGTCTAACTTCTTGCACTCAATTATTTTTTTCCATTTCATGTCATTTATTCGAGTTTTCTAACTTGGTGAAAATAATTGGTTTTTGCCATTTCTTTGCATTAAGAAACTTGTACTAACACGGAATTACATTCCGTTCCTTTTGGGATCAAGACTAACTGTTGCAATTTCATTTATTCTTTGCATTTATTTGAGTTGCAAAACTTTATGACAACGAATTAAAACCAAGTTAGGTACTTGTCCAGGCCGGTTTGCCCCAGTTACTTCAAAAAAAAGGACTGCACATATTTATTGTTGATACAAATTCTAGGTTTGTAATTTTAAAAATAAAATGCTTAAAATTTTGAATTTTAGAATAACACAATAATATCACATCATATATACAATTTAAAAAACCGACTTTTAATTATCATTTCGAGTTTCGGCATGTTTAACTGTTTTTCTACTTCTGGTACTTTTAAAGCTGGCGTACAAGTATGAATTTTTTGGGGAGGCACTATTCAAAGAACAAAGTTGGCTTAATTAAGAACAAATTCAAATTATTTTTAATAAATGTCAGAATTGCTCTTATTTAATGACGATTGTTAAATTAATTCTTGTATCTATTGATGATATTTTTCTCCTGAAATTTAGCAATTAAATCTTGTAACTATGGAAATAAATTAAATAGATTTATTACATTTTTTTTCTTTGCTTTTGTGGCTGATGAAAAGTAAAAAAAAAAAAATTACTTCATTCTTAATGCTATATTACTAAGATCTTAATGCCATATTCACGTCGTGAAACAAAGAAATATCATGTGTGACTTACTTCTATTGAATTGCAGTATTTCACCTAGGTAATGAGTTCACCGAAGTTGATTTTGATTGCTTTAGACCTATATTAAACCAATTGATTGTGTAACAATTGAATAAAAATACAATCTAGTTTATGATATTTGATAGTTTGTTTTTCCAATAAGAAGATGCAAGATTAGATTACCATCAGTTCGGTTTAGGCGGCAGGGACAAAAAGGCACAAGTTTCTTCACCAAACCAAAAAATGAAGTAATATTTTTTTGTTTTTGCTTTTTTTTTTACTTTTCATCACCCACAAGTAAAGAAAAAATATATTAAATCTTTTTAATTTATTTCCATAGTTACATGATTTAATTGCTAAATATCAGGAAAAAAATATCATCAATAGATACAAGCATTAATTTAACAATCGTCATTAAATATTGACAATTCTGATGTTTATTAAAAATAATTTAAATTTACTCTTAATTAAGTCAACTTAGCTCTTTGAACAGTGCCTCCCATTTTTTATATTGTATGGTTGTAAGATTTTAAGGTCTAATTTAACATCGGAAAATATGTAAATGATATTTTATTTGGATGAAACATAATATTTAAGCATTTTTTTATAAGAAAAAACATGTTCATTGAGATTTACTTTCCGTGTAAAGAAGACAATAGAAGAATAGTCCGATATAACTATCCAACTCTATAAACTTAATTAAGCAGTTACAAAACAGTTTACACAAAATTATGTTAATAATGAACCTCAAGTAGTCAAGTGTGTAAACGATTCAATTATTTATCTCATAATTTAACTCCAACTAACCCTTGATAGTCGGACGGGTCGAATAATTATGACAGGAATATAAGAAGAAATAGAAATAGAGATGTGCATAGTAATAAATAAAACTCCATTTCTTAGAACATTTCCTCATTTGAAGGTTAAATTAAGAAGGTTGATGGGCAGCTCCTCCCTCTATAAATATTCAACCAAATTCCTTCTTCCTTCTCATTCTTCATCCATCTTGTGCCCTAAAACCACTCATTTCACATCATTTCTAATCAATGGCACCTCTTTTTTACACATTGACATTCATCTCTCTTCTCAGCAGTGTCTCAAACTCGGTCCTTGCCGAACCACAAGTTCCAGCCATGTTTGTTTTCGGAGATTCGTTATTAGACCCTGGAAACAACAACAATTTAGTGACACTTGCGAAGGCGAATTATTATCCGTACGGAATCGACTTTCCGGAAGGAGTCACTGGTCGATACTGCAATGGTGGCACAACTGCCGATCATTTGAGTGAGTCGTGTTTTTAATTATTTGCTCATTTTTTTAAGAGATATAGGTAGGTAAGCGGGAGGGTTTTAGTGATCATGAGAAGCTACGCATCCTGTATGTTATGAGTTACAATGGTTTTGTGATCTCATAATTTATGCATGGGCTCATTTAGGAGTTAATATTAAAGTAGCAATTTCATGAATACCAAGAATACGAATAATAATACCCTTACAAAACATACAAAGTATCACATATGATTCATCAAAACATAAGAAATACATCTATAATCAATTTGTCCTTGCATTATGCATGAGTGAATGAAAAATATGAATAATTTACATTTTAGGAATACATGAGTTCTATAATAAACGAAAATCAATGGTCATTTTTAATTGCAGGTGAGCTCCTCGGTTTACCATTAATTCCTCCTTTCAACAACCCAAACACGACAGCTCGTAACATGTTACAAGGAGTTAATTTCGCTTCAGCCGCCGCTGGAATTCTTAATGACACCGGACGGTTATTTGTATGTTTTACAAAACCCTATATTTATATGTACATTTTTAGAGCTAAGTTTTTACGTCTAATTGGCGAAAAATGTTTTGAATTTCAGGGGAACTTGTTTAGCATGGATTCACAAATCCAGAATTTTGAGAAAACAGTACAAGAAATTGAGTCAATTATGAAAAGTGAGACCAAGAATTTTATCAGAAAATCTCTATTTTATGTGTCATTTGGGAGCAATGACTACATAAATAATTTGTTGATCCCTTTTTCGGAGTCATCTAGAAAGTATACTCCCGAGACTTATACTTTGTTGCTTATCCAAGAATATAGAAGACAACTCAAGGTAAGAATGTGTGTTGCGATTATGGCATATTAATTCTTAGGATATGATATGTCACGATGTAACACAATACATAAAGAATGAAAACAATATATAAAAAACAAATAGTATGTTAGAACAATATATACAAATTCTAAAAGTAAAAAAAATAAAAAATATATAAAGAATAAAAATAATATATAGAATGGTAAAAATAATATGTAATAATAATACATTGAAAGTAAAAAAAAAATGGTATATATACCGTCCGTCGTAATCTGACATGGTACAGTACCGTCGTAATATCATATTTTTCTTAATTCTTTGATTAGGGTTTCTTAATATAAGCTTCCAATTTGGCATATTGATGTTCTCCACTTTAATAAAATTTGTAGATACCTAGAATAAACAAGGCATAAAATCAATCCAAAAATAAAAAATAGTGAAAATAAGGAAGGCAATTCTTTCTAATTTAATTTGGGTTTGAATCATATGATCTGATTTCTGTGTTCCTTAAAAGATGACTTTGTATGATTTAAAAAATGATGTTTTTTTTATGTAGACTTTGTATGATTTGGGTGCGAGAAAATTCCTGATTGGTGGAGTTGGACCTCTCGGTTGCATACCGAACCAAATTGGAAATTCGCGCGATAAATCAGACAAATGTGTCAAATCGACAAATAATTTGGCTTCTCAATTTAATACCAAGCTCAAAACCATGCTTCAAGATTTGAATACAATTCTCCCTGAATCACATTTCCTCTATTGGGATGTCTACGACATGAGCATGGATATCATCAACAATTATTCTCAGTATGGTATGCTTGTCAACTTAAATAACTAATAACGAAAAATATATATTAAACATATTGAATATTGATACATCATTGTAAAATCCTAAGTATAATTTTGGATTTATGTAGGGTTTAAATATGCACTACGAGCATGTTGCGGAGCGGGAAGAGACAAGGGTCAAATACTATGCTTGCCAATTCTGCCAATGAAATGTCAAAATCGATCGGATTTCGTATTTTGGGACCCTTATCACCCTACTGATCTCTTCAATTCCATTGCTTCAAAGGCAGCTTACAATGGAACTTTGCAAAATTATTTCCCCATTAATGTCGAGCAGCTTGCTCAATTGTAGATTTTCGTCTCGCTCAAATGCCTCATTTTCTTCATGGTTTTAGATAGCTTGTTTCCTTGCTTTCTTCTCATTTTTTTCTTTCCTAATATGAGATGATAATAAGCCAAAATTGTAAAACTGGTTATGATCGTAATACACATGTTAGTTTGGTAATTCGTAATTCGGTTTCTCATAAACCGATAAATGCATATATGATATGATGAATTTTTATATGTTGCCCGACTCTAAAATAAACGGTTCATATTAGATTCAATTTACTTAATCGGATGGTTAGGATGCATTGTTAAGAGCTGACAGCCATGCGGGTTACTATTTAATCGGTTACCAAAATAAAATTAAAGGGGGGTAAACTAGTAATTGTCACGATGGTCAATCTCCCGTTTTCTAATCAACGCTTCTCTCTCCAATAGTATTCTCTCTCTAGTAACATTCTTCTCTCTTCAATTTAGTTTGACGTTCATATATATATATATATATATATATATATATATATATATATATATATATATATATATATATATATATATATATATATATTTGAGTTCTAATTTTAATATACTATTATTGAGTGTTGACATAGATCCGTAAGTGTTAATATATACTTTTGTGTGCCGATTCCAACATTAATACATAATTAATTGTGTCAATATATTACTTTTTTTAGTATGATGATGTCATTTTTATCATCAATATAACTTTTGTAGTGTCGAGATAGATTTTTAAATGTTTATATATATATTTGTGTCAATTTCATTGCAAAATAAACTATTTTTATATGCAAATATACTGTTTTTAGTGAGAATATATCATTTCTACCATCGATATATCATTTTTGATGTCAAACCGTCATTTTTATGTTAATAAGATGTTCGTGTCAATATATAACTTTAGTGTCAATACACCATTATGTATAATTCAGTCGTTAATTTTATTTAGAATGTTATAGTTACTCAATATAATTTTTATAATAAGATGTTGATTTTTTAATATAGTTATTCAACATAATTTTTTCAGTAATTATTTTTTTTAATATAGTTTTTTGTTTTAACATAATTTTATAACAATTTTTTTTATAGTTACTCAATACAATATAATTTAGTTGTTAATTTTTTTTTAGAATGTATAGCTCAATATAATTTTTCAATCATTAATCTTCTAATATAGTTACTCAATGAGTCAATATAATTTTGGATGTTTAATGTTATATTTTTAGAATTTATGGCTAAATGCTATTTTTTTAATATTGAAAAAAAATTGGGTGGCCATATTAGTATGGAAATATATTTTAAAGTTATAACGTACCTTTTTGAGTTTTAATATGCTATTTTTTTTGTGGTGTGGATATAAATTTTCAATATATTTTTTGGTTATAGAAAACAAAGGACAGGAGAAAGAAATTGAGACTGTGGAAAATGAGACGAAATGGAGAGGAGAGAACTGAGAACACATATGTAGAAAGAGGAAAAAAGGAATGAGATCTTCCGTAATCAATTGGCAAATTAATTGACAAGCTCCCAAATTATCCTTTTCAATTTCAAGGGTTTAGATTTAATCCATCATGGAAATTGAAAAACTAGTTTGGCACCATAGAAGAGCTCATGATATGATTATATACTTTTATGGGTTTTGACCTTGATTATATTTGCGTGTTTGTTGAATTTACAAGTTGAGATTATGTTGAGTTCTTACTATTCAAAATTTTCAAACTATTCACAAAATTTAAAAAAAATTATGATTAGCCCAAGAAAATTGCATTTGGGCCAACACAAAAAATTGTCTGAATTCTATTTCAAATCAGCCCAATTTAGGCTATCATATCAATATCACATCAGTGTTTATTTACACTTCCTCTCCAAAGACTATCTATCACAAATCACAGAGCTCGAAGCAGTAAATCTTGAATTCTTGATCGATTTGGGCGTCAGATCGTAGCACTAACTACGAATCAAGTGATCCGATTGGTTTTCTTCTCATATAAAATCACAATCGCTCGAGTTGTTCAGGTCAGTTCAACAAAATCTTGATTTTCTTCTCCAAAATGCTTCTCAATCGTTGACTATTAGAAATGAAAGTTCCGTTGATTAGTACGAACCAGTTTTGAATTATAAATTTGACGCAGACATTTGTTTCTCTACTAAAAATATATTTTTCTAATTCATTTCAACCTCATATAAACCCCCACCATTTATTACCAACAACTAACCATTTTTCATACAATTCATTATAATCTCAATTGAAATACACCTCCAACGCCCCACATTTCATATTATGCCCAAAATCACAGATCCAAATATATTTTTTCAACAAACACAAAATACAAATTTAACCCCCATTTTGGTATAATTCAGCCATCCATCTCTATATTCTCCATTGATCCTTAAAAAAACGCCTGAGTTCTTTTCGGACATTTTTTCACAGATCAGACTCACTCACTCTGAGCCATGGCTACACTCACTTTACCAATAATCGACCTTCTAGAAACCGAAGATCTCCATTCCTCCGCTCTCAAGAACCTTCTAGAAGCTTCCAAACTCCACGGCTGCTTCCGCGTGATCAACCACGGCATCCCTCCATCCCTCCAATCCTCCATGAAATCCGCCCTCCGAACCCTCTTCAACCTCCCCGCTGACGTCAGACGCCGCAATGCTGACGTCATCCACGGAAGCGGGTACGTGGGCCCCACGCCAACCAATCCGCTTTATGAAGCGTTCGGTCTTTATGATGCGGGTTCGGTCGATGATGTGGAGGCGTTCTGCGTGAATCTCAACGCGCCAGATCATGTGAGGTTGCGAACTTTTATTAGAGATGAGTCTAGAGAATGGGGAATTTGCAAAATAGTCCCTGCATTACTGGAAATTGCAAAATGCCCCTGCATTATTGGAAATCGCAAAAGAACACCCCCGTTAGTTTTCTACTCTAATTATTATAATTATTTCAGGTAATTAAAGTATGAAATTTAACGGTGTTAATTTCTAACTGATGGTAGGGACTGTTTTGCAATTATGATGATAACGAAGGGGCATTTTTGCAATTTCCAGTAATGCAAGGACTTTTTGGCAAGTTTGCAATATTTTTGGAAAAATTTCTTTATAATTGTGAGGGTAAAATGGTCATTTAAAAAATGGCTGACGTTGTTAACATGTTCCGTCAAGCCAGAAACTCTGAAAATTTGAACGAATGATACGTAATTTAAGTACAGTGCCTAACAGTTATCCCAATCAATTTCTCTCAGGGAAACAATTAAAACATACTCCAAACGATTCCACGAGACCCTCCTAAACATTGCCACAAAACTATCCTCCAGCATGGGACTCGTAAACTTCTCTTTTTCCGACTGGCCGTGCCAGTTCAGGATGAACAAGTACAACTTTGATGAAGCCACGGTGGGGTCGGCTGGCGTGCAAATACATACGGACTCGGGGTTCATGACTTTGTTGCAGGAGGACGAGTGCGTTGGCGGGTTGGAGGTTTTGGATGAGACCTCGGGGGAGTGGAAGAGAGTGGAATGGGTGCCCGGGAGTTTGCTTGTTAATCTTGGGGATGTTGCTAAGGTAAGTTTTGGTTTTGGACTTCTTATTTAATTTGTATATAGTCTTAAGGGAAATTTGTGAAAAAGATCTTGTATTATGTCTAAATTGTGAAGAACAACGTATGTTGTTGAGGGTTGAAAAAATGTTGCGACATTTGTAAGGAGAATTTGAAGAAATCCTAATGTTAGTTATGTTGTCCTAATCTGTTTCAGATAAAAACTTTGTAATAACTGTTGTCATTAGTCCTTTCTCTTTTATCTTCAACCAAATTGATACAGAACATAACAACACAATAATTAAAAATGATTAAAAAAAGGCTAGGATAGGAAAAATGAGACTTATTACAAATAGGAAGATGTGTTTGAAAATGAAATTTATTATGAAAATTATCAATTAAAGTTGATTAGGATATGAAACCTACCGGCATTAGTCTTAAACTAATGATTATTTTTCGCCCAATTTTCTTCAAAATAAAGTTTTTTTGTCTCAATTTTGAATTACGCAAGTACCCATTGCAATTTAAACATAGTTTAGGTTTTTTTCTTGCACATTCCCTATTAACTAATACCTATACAAGCAAAATCATAGGCATGGAGCAACGGGGTTTTGCACAACGTGAAACACCGAGTGCAGTGCGAGGCCGCTGTCACTCGATTCTCCATCGCCCTTTTTCTCTTGGCGCCGAAAGATGACAAGGTTGAGACTCCAATGGATTTAATCGATTCGGAGCACCCACGATTGTACAAAACTTTTAGTTATGAGGAGTATCGTAAGTTGAGATTTTCGACTCGCCTGCAAGCGGGCGAGGCGTTGCATCAGATGAAAATTGTTAGGTAGGTAGATTGGTTGGTTGGTTTGGTGGGGTTAATAATGGAAGCGAATAAGATTGTGATTGTTAGGCGGGTACCGGTACCGAGAGGATATATAGAAAATATGTTGTGTGTGAGAAGAATATTTTATATGAGAAATGGTATTATGTGATGCGGTCGGTCGCAGGTTATTTATATTTCGTTCTCCGATGATCTAATTATAGTTCCGACCATGCCATTCCAGTTACCTTTGACTTTCTAATTTTTTTCTTTAGTCTTGTTTTCTCTCTTTTTACCCAACTCTCTCTCTCTCTCTCTCTCTCTCTCTCTCTCTCTCTCTCTCTCTCATATCTTCTTGTTAATCTTCTTTTTCTTTTTCTTTTGCCTCAATCTTCTCAATTTCTTCAACCATTTTTTTTTTTTTGAGAATTAATTTCTTCATCCAATTCCCTTGTTTCCTTCTCTCATCCTTCTCAATTTCTACCTTTCTCCCCACTACATTCTAAATTTCCCCTTCTAAATCCTTCTCAAGTTCTTGAAACAAGAAAATCAAATTAAATATACGATTACAAGTCGGAATTAAAAATAAAAAAAATAAAAAGGAATGTAGCCTTATGTGCCACAGGCAAAAGGAATGACCACATCAACTTAACACAAAAGTGTGGCTTAGTTTTTATTCGATTAGACTAATTATGAGACTAGTAACTAATCACGCATCATAACATAAATTGTCATGAGGCAAAATAGAAATAGGTGTTTAAAATATAACACCTAAAGTGTGACTTATAGCTGATTCGAATGAAGTCCGGCTTATAATTGATTCGAATAAACTACTTATAAGATGTCATGTATCATGACATAAATTGTCATGCAATATGAACTAAACGTAGATGAAGATATCATATTAGATTATTAGCGAACTGCAATTTACACATTTCTGACGTGTATGTAAAACATTTGTTATAAGTTTGTTATAGAGAGTGAATCATTGTATTACAAACTAAGGCTTTTATCACAAGAAAACAATTACACACAGCAAGTGTTTTCTTTTATTTGTAAAAAACAAAACATATACTTCATTAACACAACCTTATAAGTAAAAGTTGATGCACCTTGTTTTCATTCCACATTAAAATATCACAATAAATATAAGGAACTAGTTATTACAAATATTGAAATTATGACAATTCAACAAAGCATATTTTGTGTTTGTATCTGTTGCGATAGCGATGAGACTTCTAACGAGGTGTTTCTTCGAAATCCATCTAAGCTGCCCTTGGGAGGGTTTGTGAATCTCACCATCTTTCTGAAGGTAATGGTAAAACTTTTCTTCTCGTTTTTTACTTGAAATTTAGCTTGTTCGGTCTCACATATGCAAAAATCCTTTTGTCACATCTATCTTTGCTCGGTATGTCGATAAAGCATCCCCTACAATTGTTTAACTGTTCGTCTGATTTTTCATGTCGTTGAATTTGCTTTCATATTGATCCTAATAGATGGATAGTTGAGTTGTTCCTCCGAAATCTTCTTCACTTGTCCGAATCTTATGAAACGTAATGGCGATATAATTGTCCGAATTACGGAGTCTTTAATGCCCATGCCGCATAAGCATGGAATATAGTCTTCTGGTTTGATATCATACACAAGATCCGGTTCTGAAGTCGCCAACTGGGTTGGACTAGACGGCATCTGAAGTCACCAACTGGGAGAAGTTCTGCTGATCAAAACTGTTGGACTGACTGTCTTATTCTTGTGTTAGTTTTACGTATTGGGCTTTTTCTTTTTTCTTTTATTGTAGTGAATATTTAATGTAAATCAACATATGATCATTTGCTTTTGTCCTTCAAAAAAAAATTATATTGGAAGAATTTCCACACGCTATGCGGTGGTTATTCAGAACTTGTAGTCAGCTAAAAGTACAATAATTTATTGTATCACATTTTAAATTCTAATTATATAAATATACATTAGACATACACATCTCTTATGTGTCTTCTTTAGATATTCTCAAAACATAAGTTATCTTCATATATTTAAGCGAAGAAAACAAAAAGACTTGATCCATTCTAATATGATATGGGAAAAAGAAATATTAAGAGAACGCAATATTTGATTAAGTATATTGAAGTAAAGGAGGAAAAAAAGTATGCTTTGATCGATAACTCTTCATCTTCTGTTCATTAATATTTAAATTTTGTATAGCCTTTGCAAATAAAATTAGTTGCACCATCTAAACAAACAAAGATCCTAAGATTCCCACGGGTTAGAAAAACTGCCGTTCGGTCCTGTAAAAAAATATCACGGTTTTGGCTCCTACAAAGTCTAGGATTCCACGGAACAGAACCATTTTTGTGGGTTTCTTTGGGTAGGAAAAGAGAGAAAGTGATTAAAAAAAGTACAATGTGGCATTTCCATATAATATTTCAGCTCATACGCCCAGCCCAATCTTAACTCCACTGCTGCCTTCTCTTTCTTGGGCTCTCTAGCTTGGATGATTTCCAGGATGGCCAGATCTATCAGCTCTTCATCGGGCTGACTTGGTACTTAATTTCCTCAACTTTTCTTGGTTTTGTGCTTGACTCCCTAACATTAAGAGTCTGTTGCCACATTGCTTGCAAGATTTTAACTGGAACTATAAATAGGTCAAGGTTGTTCAAGAATTTGGGTATTGATATGCTCAAACTGATATTTGAGGTTGATTTTGGTTTTTTTTTCTACATATGGTTTGTTTTTACTTTATTTTCTTTGGTGGGTTTGCTTGATTTAGGCTGATCTGATCTTGATTTGTGCTAATTTTTGGGCAAATTGTATAATGCAATTTTCAATTAATTGCATGATACTAATTTCATCAAATTTTCAGTTAATTGCATGATACTAATTTGTGCTAACTTTTAGTTAAGTTATGCTAATTTTCATAATTTGAGCAAATTGAGTGATACTAATTCGAGATGTTTGATGAAAAAATTCAACAAATTTGGCTGAGCAAAAGAATAAACTTGCCTGTTACTTTTAATAAGTATGGACTATATTATCTTTGGTAACTGTATTGTTTTTATTTCGCGCTAATTTGAGATAATTTGAGCAAATTGCAGGAAAAATTGGGTCTACGTAATTAAAATATATTGGACTAAATTGGAATGAAATTTGATTATATAACTTTGCGATTGATATATTTTTTCTGAAATTGAAATGATACATGAGCATAATTTAAAGAAATTATTATTTTTAAACTGAACAAGAAGATATTTAAAGGGGGTAATTTTGTTTAAATTTGATATGTGGATATTAAAAAATATTAGATAAGTAAATTTACTTCAAATAATTTTTTCAAATATTAATATTATATTCACAGCTTCCTATGTTTTGATCAATGACCTCTTTTTCATACTTTCATGCAACTTTACGCAGCTTCCCGCACTCATAGCTTCCTGATGTTCACACATTAGCTTCCTGCAACCATGGCTTCCTAAACCTGCTCAAAACTACACTAGCAAACAGGCCCTTAAGAACTACCTATTGAAATTTACAACACTTGATTGAGATGTAATTTGCGAAGAAGGCCCTAATAAGCATATTATTTAGACATTTTATTATTTTCTTCACAGCTATAAACAATATTGAAAATAAACAAATGTCGAGAATAAATTATATTTGGACAAGTTTAGAGCTATGCTACATTATTCTATTATTTTTAATCAAAGATTATAATAATTAATGATTTATATTTCAGAAGTTTAATTATTTAAATATACATTCTACTTTGTATCTTTATGTATTTTTTTTTCATATATTATCTTTAAATATTTATGCCCAAGAAAACAATTTGAATTAGAACCATATTAATATGAAGTTCAAAACTAAGAGAACAATCAAAAGCAAATTAAAAATATAATTTCTTTTATGCAACTTTGTAAATAAATTTCTTTTACGCAACTATATAAATAAAATTTCTTTTAAGAAACTTGATAAATAAAAATTCATTCACGCAACTTTATAAATAAAATTTCCATTGCATCATCTTATATCACAACAAGGAACTAGCTGTTATCACAAATATTGGAATTACTACACTTGATCAACATGTTTTTTCGAAATCCATCTAAGCTGCATTTGCATCTGTTGCGATAGTGATGGGGCTTCTAACGACATGTTTTTTCGAAATCCATCTAAGCTGCCCTTGGGCTGGTTCTTGAATCTCACCCGTCTTTTTGAAAGTAATGACAAATCTTCTTTTCTCATTCTCTTTAGTGAAATTTAGCATCTCTGGTCTCACGGATGCATATACTCCTTTTGGCACTTCTATCTTTGCTCGGTATGTCGATAGAGCATCTCCGACATTTGTAACTGTTCGTTCGATTTTCACTGTCGTTGAATTTGCTTTCAGATTGATCCTAATAGATGGGTAGTTGAGTTGTTCCTCTGAAATCTTCTTCACTTGTGAGCACGTATTAAAGCGTAATGGGGATACGGCTGTCCGAATTACACTGTCTGTGATGCCCATGCCGCATAAGTATGGAATATAGTCTTCTGGTTTGTTGTCATACACAAGACCTGGCTCTACGGCTTTTATAGGATCCACATGGCCTGCACCCATTGCCAAGTAATTTGCAGGAAGTTTTGTATAGTCGTTGATTGGTTTGTCTTTACGATACGCATATGCTGTCGTCATGATAGCTGATTTGATTGCAGCCGGCGTCCAATTTGGATGTACTTTCTTTATTAGAGCCGCTATTCCGCTAAGGTGCGGAGTTGACATCGAGGTGCCTGAATCAAAGGCGAATTCTGTTTTTTTGCCGAACGTTGGATATATCATTTCATCTGATGGGGAAGCTGCAAGAATTTCCACGCCAGGACCAATGATGTCTGGTTTAGTAATCCCTTTAAATATTTCACTAGGACCCCTTGACGAAAAAATAGCAACCTCCGGAGAATTCGGCTCTTTCAAGGAGACACCTTTGAAATCTATCACTGCAAGTGTTCCAGGATGTGAAGATAGATAGGTTAGGAGCTTCTCACCATCGTCATAGCTGATTTCCACAATAGGCCCTTCGTATGGCTTACCTGAAAATTGGGTCCTATCTCAAAAGAACAAACACGGAAAAAATAAATATAATTAGTAAAAAATTAAGCTTGAAGGGAATTTAGGCTGATGCTTCGCTAAAATACTACTCACCCTTCATTTTTGGAGTTAATTAAAATACAAGCAACTGCGCCTGATGTAGAAACGAGTTCCTCCACACTGATTCGGGCGGTCCTAAGTTCAATCATTTTGCATATAACAATTTTCCCACGAGCATTCTTCGGGGCACTAGCATTTAAATAAGTAAGTGGTGCCCAAGGTCTAGATGCTCTCTTAGGCTGGTGAATTGTTTCTCCTTGGAATTTCATGCCGTTTTGGAATCTTAAAACTGATGCTATCCGACGGTCGGTAGTACTTGCTCCGACGGTGAGTATCCATGGAGCATCATTTCCTACAGAGCCAGGGTTCGGTCCGTCATTGCCGGCTGCTGCACTAACAAGGACTCCTTTTGAGATGGCGTAAAAAGCCCCAATGGCGATATCTTGGTTTATCCCGATCCCGAGGGGGCCGCGTTTCTGAGGTCCTTCCCCAATCATTGGATTCTGAATTAAGTTGTCTTCCATGGAGATGGAGAGAATGTCAACCCCATCGTCTATTGCTGCTTCAATTCCTTTCAGTATGTCGACACCTGTGCATGCATTATCTTCACACACGTCATACATCGCGATGTGCGCACGTGGGGCCATCCCTGAAGCGCGCCCAAATGAATTGCCGAATACAACTGCATCTTTGATAAATGCTCCGGCTGCAATGCTTGCAACGTGGGTTCCGTGGCCTCTCTGGTCAATGGGAGGCCGGTGACCGTTCTCTTTCCCCCTTTTCAATATTTTTGCTCCGATCAACTTGTTGTTACATATTGTTTTATTGAAATCGCAATGACCTTTCCACTTGGCCGGTGGCGGTGGCATTCCCTCATCGTTGAATGTTGGATGCCCAGGTGTAATTCCGGTATCAAGTATGCCTATGATCATTCCCTCACCCATTTTGCTGATATTCCATAAACCATCAGGATATTTAGCAGACTGGCTTAACCCTAGAAATGAAGGGGTGCGAGTGGTAGCTAGGTTATATCGGCTTGAGAGGTGTGCATCCACAAACCAATCTTGTTTCGAGAGTATCTGTAACTCCTTCTTTGACAAACGGGCCGCAAAACCATTCACCACTTTGTCATATGAGTAGATAAGCCTGGAGGAATCAGGTATGACGGTCGATAGTAAGGAGCTGTGCCATGTGGCAACATCGGACACGTCACTCGGCTTTTCATGAATGATCACGAGGTAATTCTTGAGCTCGTCTTCCTCTCTAGAAGAGCCGGTTGCGATGGAAGGATGAGAGATAGAGATAATGAAAGAGCACAAGAAGATGAGAGGAAGGATCTTGTTGAGCTCCATTGAAACAACACAAGATGAGGAGAATGATTGTATGGGTACTTAATTTATACAAGGCGATAACACGTGACATAGTTTTGCAAATTTCTAATTTTGGATACATTGAGCCATAAATCAACAGAAAAATAGTTAGCATATTATTGCAGTAAGGTGGTAACTGTTTTTTTTTTTTTTTTTTTTTTTTTGAACTAAAAAGGGGTAGCATAGTTTGAAATTTGAGCTATATTTTGTTTCGTTTGAAAGCAAAATACAATAAAAGAATCTCGTATTTCCCCTATTTTTTGTAACCTTTAGTTTTATTTCAATGGACTTGAATAATGACATCGGTTGATCTTATTACTCTTGACATATATAAGAGAAACATACTACAGTTTTTCTCCTTATTTTTTGATAGAACAACAACGTACTACAGTTCTGTTAGGGCTTTAAAGATTTTATCCGACCTAATTCTTTTGTTCTTAATTTGTTCAATCTTTATGCTTTTATTTTATAGCAATAAATAATATTGAAAATAACTAGTTAAATTTGGGAAGATAAAAATATTAAATGCAAGTGATCTAACAGCTCTAAAAATTACAGGGGATTACTGCCACTTATTATTTTTCTCTTATTACCGAAATTAATCCATTCACATATGCAGTTTCTTCTGCATTTAACACTGATATCATAGTGATTTTCACGCTGGATAGATCAGTATCATATTTCCCATAAATTATGTGTTGGCTAATTGGCTTATGCTCCAAAACATCAAAACATTAAAATATGTTCTGTATTTTCACTCTCCTCATCTTACTCAAAACTCATTTCCCAAATTACATCCAATAATACCGTATTCTGTGAATCTCATTTTTTTTTAAAATTTTTTTTCTTTTCATTTTTTTGATAAAAACGGAGAGCGTAAATATCTCTCACGTAATTCTAGCATACAACCTCACTCACTGATAATAGTTTTAGGTGATTTAAAGATAAAAAAACTAATCGAAATAAATGATTTTTTTTCTTTTTCTTATTTTTTGTCTTTTAATTTCTTACTTTATTCCCTCATTTTTTTTAACTTTATTTTCTTATTGTTTTTATTTTTTTACATTCCCAATCCCACCAAACCAACCTAAAATCCGGAATCTCAATTCCCTTTTCCAAACAAATCCACGACTTCAAATCCCGTATTCATCACTGTTTACTCTCACAAACACAAACACAAACACAAACACTACCCACTCTCTCTTCTTCCCTTTCTAACTCAGATCTCTCAAATCAACAATTGCTCAGTCGATCAGAGAGATCCCAGCTCTGAATCGAATATCTCTCAAATCAACAATTGGTCAGCCGATCAGATCCCAGCTCTGAATCGAATGGAGAAATCGGAGCGATCATGCACGGTCTTAGTCCACTTCGACAAGTCCTCGCCTTCCCTCTCCGGCGAAATCAAGGAGGCCTTGGAATCCAACGACACCCCTCTCAAAATTGAGGCGCTGAAGAAATCCATCTCGCTGCTCCTCAACGGCGAAACCCTGCCGCACCTCTTCATCACCGTCGTCCGCTACGTTCTGCCCTCCGAAGACCACACCGTCCAGAAGCTGCTGCTGTTGTACCTCGAAATTATCTCGAAAACGGACTCCAATGGCCGCGTGTTGCCCGAGATGATATTGATTTGTCAGAATTTGAGGAACAATTTGCAGCATCCTAATGAGTATATCCGGGGCGTTACGCTGCGGTTTCTTTGTAGGATTTCTGAGCAGGAGATTTTGGAGCCCTTGGTGCCCTCGATCCTCGCGTGCCTCGAGCACCGGCATCCGTTTGTGAGGCGGAACGCGATTCTGGCGGTGAGTTCGATTAGTGGGTTGGGGTTTGGGGAGCAGTTGCTGCCGGACTCCGCGGATCTGGTGGAGAAGGTGCTTGGATCTGAGCAGGATGCGTCCGCGAGGCGGAACGCGTTTGTCATGCTTTGTAATACTGCGCAGGATCGGGCCGTGGCGTATCTGCTCTCGCATGCCGATCAGGTTGGTAGTTAATTGGAGGAAGTATTGATCTTTTATTATGCAAATTTATAACACAAATGGTGTTTAAGTGCTTAGTTTTTTTATTTTTAATAGTAAGTTGTGTTTGATTATGAATTAATTAAATAATTTTAGGTTGGTAGTGTTTGATGAAGAATTAATTAAATTATTTTAGAAATCAAGTTTGTTGAGAATTTTTGTCTAATCAGCACAATAAATAAGCACAATAAATACCACGAAACTATGCCATCCAATCACGCTAAACTTCAACTAAAATTCCAAAATCTCCTTACTTACCAATCTCAAACAATCACACCATCACCGTACTACTCCCATACTCTTCAATTCAAAATTAATACTCACACCATATAAATTATTTCAATATATTTTCTTTCCCCAGGTGTCAGACTGGCCAGGCCTGCTGCAAATGTCGGTGCTCGATCTGATCCGCAAAGTCTGCCGCCAATCCAGCCCCAGCAAATCCCGCTTCATCAAAATCATAATCTCCCTCCTCGCCTCCCAAAACAACGAAGTCATCTACGAGTGCGCCGTCGCTCTCACCTCCCTCTCCTCCGCGCCGACAGCTGTCCGCGCCGCTGCCAACACCTACTGCCAGCTGTTGGTCTCTCAGAGCGACAACAATGTTAGGCTGATTGTGCTCGACAGGCTCGATGAGCTGAGGGCCGCGCATAAGGGCGTCATGGTCGAGGTCGTTATGGATGTGTTGCGGGCGTTGGGGAGCCCGAATCTCGATATAAGGAGGAAGGTAATTTAAATATAAAGAGGAATTTTGCAAATTTACCCCTGTAAAATGTAAAATATCGTGGATGGGTCTGTAGAAGTTGAGAGAATATCATCTATGGTCTTTGCTTTTTTATTTATTTATTTATGGAAAGTACCTAATTTACCCCTATGGGACACACATGAAGTGTTGCCACTATTTTTTAATTATTAATTTTTTTTAAATTGGTATTTTTCGAAAGAAGGGGCATAAATTGTACTTCTTATCTTTGTAGTGGGCTATATATGATATTTCCCAATGTTTTGTAGGGGTATCTATGATATTTCCCGTGTTGAAGGAGCATATGTGATATTTTGAGATTTTACAGGGGCATACATACATGAAATTTCTCCTTTTTAATTACTAATTTTTTAATTATTTATTGTTTAAGGTGTTGTCGATTGCTCTTGAGCTGCTGACTCCGCGAAACATAGATGAAGTTGTTCTTTTTCTGAAAAAGGAAGTCGTTAAAACGCAGACGCCTGCTGCAGCCGGCGGCGAAGATTCTGAAAAGGTAATGGTGAATTTTACAAATTCCTCCCTCAACTATTGCACAATTACGTTTAGTAGAGGGCAATTGTAACGATTGAATTGCATTTAATAAAGGGAAATAAAAAAAATTATTATTTTATATTACCCATACATACATACATACATACATACATACATACATACATACATTTTTGCGTATCTCATTAAAAGCACAGAAAAAGAACATAATATCACATCCAACAGTTTCTCTCTTTTTTTTTTTTTTTTTTTAAATAATATTTTTTTTTTTTTTTTTTTTTTTTTTTTGGCCCTATTATTATTCTTATTCATTACTATTATTTACTATTATTATTATTATTATTATTAATAATAATCTTATTATTATTATTATTATTTTTTTTTTATTATTATTATTATTTTTTATTTTATTATTATTATTATTATTATTATTATTATTATTATTATTATTATTATTATTATTATTATGATGATGATGATGATGATTATTATTATTATTATTATTATTTTTTCAAGGGAGGAGAATACCGCCAAATGCTAGTCCAATCAATCCACACGTGCGCGGTCAAATTCCCGACGGTGGCCTCCTCGGTCGTCCACACCTTAATGGACTTCCTCTCGGACTCGAACGTGGGGTCCGCCATCGACGTGGTCCTCTTCATCCGCGAGATCATCCAGACCAACCCCAAGCTCCGCGCCGGCATCATCCAACGTCTGTCCGACTCGTTGTACCAGATCCGCGCTTCTCGTGTTGTATCCTCCTGTCTCTGGATCCTTGGGGAGTATTCCCTCTCACTTTCGGAAGTCCAAACTGCTGTTGAAGCTATTAAGACCTGTTTGGGGGAGCTGCCTTTCTTTACTCTGTCAGAGGAGGGCGAAACGGTAAATGCACAAAGTAATGCCACGTCAGCGTCGGCGGTTATGATGAGTTCTTCTAGAAGGCCGGTTGTGTTGGCGGACGGGACTTACGCGACTCAGACTGCTGCTACTGAAATTACGCCTGTTGTGATAAATAGTAGTTCTGTTGGTTCAGGACAGAATTTGAGGAGTTTGATTCTGTCTGGAGATTTCTTTTTATCTGCTGTTGTGGCCTGTACTCTGACGAAACTGGTTCTGAGGCTTGAGGAAGTACAGCTGTCCAAAGAGGCGGTGAATAAGACGAAAACCGAGGTTTTGTTGATTCTGGTGGCGATTTTGGAGTTGGGTAAATCTTCGGTTATGCCGCATCCTATAGACGAGGATTCCTACGAGAGGATTGTGATTTGCGTGAGGCTTTTGTGCAGTGGAAAAGAGGAGATTAAGAAGGTTTGGATCGAGGATTGTAAGGAGAGTTTTGTTAAAATGTTGAGTGAGAAACAGAGGAGAGAGAGCGAGGAGAGCAAGGCGAAGTTGAAGGTTGAGAGCGCCCAGCCTGATGATTTGATCGATTTTTACCATTTGAAGAGCCGCAAGGTGAATTAGATTGCTTGATTTTTTTATGTATTTGTATTTATTTTATTTTATTTTAGGGGGGATTTTGTGTTTTTGTTTATGTTTTCTAAGCTTTGAAATATTGTATTTGCCCCTCTAAAAATGCAAATGTCAAATTTACTCTTCCAAGATCTAATACGTATCATATGTACCCCTCTAAAGCTGCATATATTTGTCCATAAAAGATTTCAGACGGGTAAATATGTTATATTTTGATTTTTGGAAGGGTAAATTTGATATTTTCATTTCTAAAGGGGTAAATATAATAAGTATTAGATTTCGGAAGGGTAAATGTGATACACATTAGATTTTGGAGGGTCAAGTAATGATATTTTCCCTTTCAGAAGGGTAATTTTGTAATCCCCCTTTCTAATTAACTTCATCATTTACCGGAAGGGTAAATAAATATCATATATTTAAAAATCTCAGCAGGGTGTATCCAGTATTTGCATTTTTCTCGTATTTTTCATAACCAACCTTTACTTGATCATTTTTTTAATAATCAGGGCATGAGCCAGCTGGAAATAGAGGACCAGGTGCAAGACGACCTGAAGCGCGCGACCGGCCAATTCACGACCGAATCTGACGAATCCAACAAACTCAACAGGATCCTGCAGCTTACCGGGTTCAGCGACCCGGTCTACGCCGAGGCTTACGTCACCGTGCATCACTATGACATCACTCTTGATGTCACCATCATAAACCGCACCAAACAGACTCTTCAGAATTTGTGTCTTGAGCTGGCGACAATGGGGGATTTGAAGCTGGTCGACCGGCCGCAGAATTACACTATCGCCCCTGAGTCCAGCAAGTAATGAAAATAATTCACTGTTAGTCCGTGTAGTTTAATAGGATTGCGATTTAGTCCCTGTACTATTAATTTGACATGCTTGGTCCCTGGACTTTGTGAAAAGACGCATGACTAGTCCCTGAGTCAGGGACTAACCGTACACAATTCTTTAAAGTACGGGGACCAAACATGCCAAATCAATAGTACAGGGACTAAATTGCAACCCTGTTAAAGTACAGGGACTAAATTGCAACCCTTCCCAACAAAAAAAACATAGTTAGAGTGGTTCATTCTTAGTTAAATATTTCATATTTCTCTCCTAAAACCTCCATATATACATATATAAACCCCATCGAGAATTTCTATCCACGTAATTAAACTTAAACAATTAACTCCTAAGCTGTATCATAACAATAAACAATTTATTCATTTTTTATTATTATCAGGCAGGTGAAGGCGAATATTAAAGTGAGCTCGACCGAGACCGGGGTTATTTTCGGAAATATCGTTTATGAGACTAGTAATGTTACAGAACGAAATGTTGTGGTTCTGAACGACATTCATATCGATATTATGGATTACATGTCGCCTGCCAGCTGTGCTGACGTGGCGTTCCGCAATATGTGGGCCGAGTTCGAGTGGGAAAATAAGGTGAGCTTGGTTGGTTGGTTGATTAATTATGTTTTTATTTTTTATGTTTTATTGGGATGTAATTTAAATGTGGAATGTCATGGGTACACCTATGAAATGTGAGAAATGTCAAAAAATGCCCCTTACATTTTGGAAAATTTCAGAAAGTTCCTAAACCAACCCTTGTTATAACTCTCTTTATTGAAGGAGGGATACATATTTGATTTTTGTATAATGTGCAAGTGTTTTCATGATATTTCCCGTTTTGTAAGAGTATATAAAGATATTTTCTACATTTTGTGGGGGTATTTATCATATTTCTCATTTCGTAGGGGTATATCTGTTATTTTCAGATTCTACTTAGTTATGAAATTAACTCATTATAATTTGCTAAACTGACAATATTATATTCATTTTATATGTTTCAGGTGGCAGTAAATACAGTAATCAACGATGAGTACGAATATCTCCAACACATACTCAAATCCACTAACATGAAATGCCTCACCCCTCAGTAAGCTCATTAATTAATTTATTGTTTCAATTTCTTTATTATTATTTTTTTGTCAAAATTGGCAATTATAATTTTTTTTAATATTTTTTGTTTTTACAAATTTTGTTTGTAAAATTTGGAGATCAGGTCAATAAATTTTTTCATATATTATTTTTGCTATTTTTTTTATTAAAATTGAAAATTAGTTCAATTATTTTGTTTTTTTAATATTTTCTTTGCTAATTTTTCTTTATAAAAAATGGAAATTAGGTCAATTAATTTATTTTGTTTAATATTTTCTTTACTTTTTTTTTTTGTAAAAATGGGAATTAGGTCAATTAATTTATTTTTTATTATATTTAAAAAAAATTGGAAATCAGGTCATTAATTTTTTGTTTACTTTTTTTTTTGTTAAAAAATGGAAATTAGGCCAATTAAGTTATTTATTTTAAATATATTTTCACTAATCTATTTTTGTTACTAGGTCTGCACTGGAAGGGGACTGCGGGTTCCTGGCGGCGAACCTCTACGCGAAAAGCGTATTTGGCGAGGACGCGTTGGTAAATTTGAGCGTTGAGAAACAATCCGATGGGAAATTAAGCGGATTTATCCGTATCAGAAGCAAGACTCAAGGGATCGCTCTGAGTTTGGGCGATAAAATCACGCTCAAACAAAAAGGTGGTGGAAATTAATAAATGTGGTGTTTGTTTTGTTTGTTTGTTTGTTTTATATATTGTATTTGCATGGATTTGTTATGTTTTGTTTTGGGTTTGTATGGAGAATGAGGTTGTGTTGTGAGATATGTTGTGGTTTTGTTTAAGACGGCTTGTAGTGGTAGTGATTAATGATGGATTGTTTTGTATCTACTTATGTTTGATAATGGTGACGTTATTACTTCGACCATGTTGATTTATAATTTTGGAGGTATAACTATTTTTGCGTATTTCGTTTTTGGGGCTTGTTTGTTTGGGGGAATTATGAGCTTGCATAATGAGATGCATTTTTGTTTTATGCGGCTCGTGGTTGTGTGGTGGTAGCAAGTAACAATGAATCGTACTATGCCTAGTTATATTGATATTTGATTATGAGTTATACTTGCATAATATTTTAAAGGATATTCTTTCTTATGTTAAAATATTACAACTAATTAGAATTTGGTTTATTTGCTTCGCTTCCATATTATTGCAACTAAAATATTCCTTGAATTCTGACAAATCAATATCAGTTCGAGCAATACACGGCTGTTGGAATCTGTTTTGAGGCTTATTTCCACATAGGGATGGTGAGGACTTGTTGAAGTGGACAATTCGCGTGCATGATCGCTCTGATTTCTGCATGGTGAGATTGGAGTTTAGATCTGGTGAGGAATTGAGAGCAAAGAAGTAAGAGCAGAGGGCTTAACAAAGAAGGAACAGTCGGTACGAGGTGGGTGATAAGTCCGGGATTTGAGGTCCTAGATTTGGAAAATGGGAATTGAAATTCTGGATTTTAGTAAGGCGAGTTGAGATTTCGGAACGAGGTGGGTGATGAATCCAGGATTTGAAGTCATGGAGTTGAATATATATGATTTGGGATTCTGGATTGCGGTAAGGCTTGAGATTTCAATTTTGGGTTGGACTGTAATTCGAGAAAAGATTAAAATAAAATAAAATAAAAAGTAAAGTAAAAAATAAAAAATAAAACAAATGAAAAAATAATAAATATATAAATAAAAAAAAATAATAATAATAAAAGAAAAATAATAAAAGTAAATAAAAAATGTGAGATTCATAATTCCGTTTCACATGTAATTTGAGAACTTCGGGTTTGAGTATAATTATGTCTAAAATTTGGATATTTTGTAATTTCAAACTTGAGTTTGAGTAATATGAGGCGAGTAAAAATCCAGCACATATTTTAATGTTTTGTTTAAGTCAGCACATATTTTTATGGAAATATCATACTGATTTACCCAAGGTGAAAATCACTATGATATCAGTGTCTTAAATGCAGAAGAAACTGCATATGTGGATGGATCAATTTTGGTAAAATAAGAGAAAATAATAAGTGGCAGTAATTCCATGTATTTTTTTTTTTTTTGAGTAAAAATTATAATTGATTGCTTGATGTTTGTTCTCTTTTAGGTGGGCTCATATATCTTCATCTAAATTTTTAAATAAATCCTACTAGACGCGGGATTCAAACCCCTCACGTATGGATAGATGGGGTTAATACCATAACCACTAGGCTAACCATGTATTTTTAGAGCTGTTAGATCACTTATCTTCCGAAATTTAACCAGTTATTTTCAATATTATTTACTGCTATAAAATAAAAGGAGAAAGATTGAACAAAAGAACGAAAGTAGAGGTCCAAGTAAAAAATTTAAGCCCAAATAAAACTGTAGTATGTTATTCTATCAAAAAAGAAGAAAAAGTAGTATGTTATTTAACGACTCATTGTTTCTCTTATGTATGTCAAGAGTAATAAGATCAACCGATGTTATTATTCAGGTCCATTGAAATAAAACTAAAGTTTACAAAAAATAGCGGAAATGCGAGATTTTATTATTGTATTTTGCTTGCGAACGAAACAGGATATAGCTCAAATTTCAAACTATGCTACCCCTTTTAGTTCAAAAACAAAACAAAAAAAAACAGTTACCACCTTACTGAAATAATATGCTAACTATTTCTCAGTTGATTTATGGCTCAATATATCCAAATTTAGAAATTTGCAAAACTATGTCACGTGTTATATCACCTTGTATAAATTAAGTACCCATACAATCTTTCTCCTCATCTTGTGTTGTTTCAATGGGGCTCAACAAGATCCTCCCTCTCATCTTCTTGTGCTCTTTTGTTATTTCTCTCTCGCATACTTCCATCGCAACCGGCTCTTCTAGAGAGGAAGACGAGCTCAAGAATTACATCGTGATCGTTCATGAGAAGCCGAGTGACGTATCCGATGTTGCAACATGGCATAGCTCCTTACTATCGACTGTCATACCTGACTCCTCCAGACTTATCTACTCATATGACAAAGTGGTGAATGGTTTTGCAGCCCGTTTGTCAAAGAAGGAATTAGAAATACTGTCAAAACAAGATTGGTTTGTGGATGCACACCTCTCAAGCCGATATAAGCTAGCTACGACTCGCACTCCTTCGTTTCTAGGGTTAAGCCAGTCTGCTAAATATCCCAATGGCATATGGAATATCAGCAAAATGGGCGAGGGGATGATTATCGGCATACTTGACACCGGAATTACACCTGGGCATCCATCGTTCAACGATGAGGGAATGCCACCGCCGCCAGCCAAGTGGAAAGGTCATTGTGATTTCAATAAAACAGTATGTAACAACAAGTTGATCGGAGCGAAGACACTAAGAAAGGGGATAGAGCACGGTCATCGGCCTCCCATTGATCCGTCTGGCCATGGAACCCACGTTGCAAGCATTGCAGCCGGAGCATTTGTCAAGGATGCAGTTGCATTCGGCAATTCATTTGGGCGCGCTTCAGGGATGGCCCCACGTGCGCACATAGCGTTGTATCAGGTGTGTGGACTTGATGACTGCACAGGTGTTGACCTACTGAAAGGAATTGAAGCAGCAGTACACGATGGGGTCGACATTCTCTCCATCTCCATGGGAGAAGAGAAAATTCAGAATCCAATGATTGGGCAAGGACCTCAGAAAAGCGGTGCCCTCGGGGTCGGGATAAACCCAGAAATCATCATTGGGGCTTTTTACGCCATCTCACACGGAGTCCTTGTTAGTGCTGCAGCCGGCAATGACGGGCCAGCCCTTGGCTCTGTAGTAAATGATGCTCCGTGGATACTCACCGTCGGAGCAAGCACTACTGATCGTCGGATGGCATCAGTCGTAAGACTCCAAAACGGCATGGAATTCCAAGGAGAAACAATTTACCAGCCTAAGAGAGCATCAAGACGTTGGACACCACTTATTTATTTCAACGCTAGTGCCCCAGATGCTCGTGGGGGAATTGTTGTATGCAAAACGAGTGAACTTTCAACCGCCGGAATGAATGTGGAGGGATTCATATCGACAGTGGGCGCAGTTGCTTATATTTTAATTTACTCCGAAAAACAAGGGTAAGTAATAAGTAGTATTTTAGCGAAGCATCAGCCTAAATTCCCTTCGAGCTTAAATTTTTACGAAGTATATTTGTTTTCCTGTTGATTGTATTTTTGAGATAGGACCCAACTTTCCGGTAAGCCATACGAAGCACCTACTGTGGAAATGAGCTATGACGAGGGTGAGAAGCTCCTAACCTATCTGTCTTCACATCCTGGAACACTTGCAATGGTAGATTTCAAAGGTGCCGCCTTGAACGAGCCGAATTCTCCTGAGGTTGCTGTTTTTTTCGTCAAGGGGTCCTAGTGAAATATTTAAAGGAATTCTTAAGCCAGACATCATTGGTCCTGGGGTGGACATTCTTGCAGCTTCCCCATCAGACGATATGATATATCCAACTTTCGGCAAAAAAACAGAATTTGCCTTTAATACAGGCACCTCAATGTCAACCCCACACCTTGGCGGAATAGCGGCTCTAATAAAGAAAGTACATCCAAATTGGACGCCAGCTGCAATCAAATCAGCTATCATTACAACAGCATATGCATATCGTAAAGACAAACCAATCAACGACTATACACAACTTCCTGCAAATTACTTGGCATTGGGTGCTGGCCATGTGGATCCTAGAAAAGCCGTAGGGCCGGGTCTTGTGTATGATAACAAACCAGAAGACTATATTCCATACTTATGCGGCATGGGCATTACAGACACTCTAATTCGGACAATTGTGTCCCCATTACGCTTTAACACATGCTCGCAAGTGAAGAAGATTTCAGAGGAACAACTCAACTACCCATCTATTAGGATCAATCTGAAAGCAAATTCAACCATAGTGAAAATCAAACGAACAGTTACGAATGTCGGAGATGCTCTATCGACATATCGAGCAAAGATAGAAGTGCCAAAAGGAGTATATGCATCCGTGAGACCAAAGATATTATATTTCACCAAAGAGAATGAGAAAAGAAGATTTATCATTACTTTCAAAAAGATGGATGAGATTCAAGAACCTGCCCAAGGCCAGCTTAGATGGATTTCCAAAAAATATGTCGTTAGAAGTCCCATCACTATCGCAACAGATGCAAATGCAACTTAGATGGATTTAAAAAACATGTCGATCAAGTGTAGTAATTTTAATATTTGTGATAACAGCTAGTTTCTTATTGTGATATAAGATGGTGCAATGGACATTTTATTTATAAAGTTGAAAATTCAATAGTATATTGTAGTCCGTTGAAAGAAAGATTGATTAAATAATAATACTAGTATCATTAAATTTTTTTCTTTTTTTATACATTTTTCTCTCATTATGTTATATAATGATGATAATACAAGAAAACTTAAGAAATAAATAAAGTAAGTATGTATTAATTTTAAAAATATGAACACAAACATAATCATATCAAGAATCAATGTTTATGTGTTATGTTGGTAGGGTTATTCAGTGAATTTTTTATTTTTTCAAACTCAACTTTTAAAACATAATTTATTTTTTTACCACCACTAGATTAGTCTAGTGATTATGATACCAACCTCATCTATCCATATGTGAGGGGTTCGAATCCTGTGCCTAACAGGATTGATTTAAAATTTTTGGGTAAAGGCATATGAGCACACCTAAAAGAGAACAAACATCAAGCGATCGCTTGTAGTTCTCCTCAAAAAAAAAAAAAAAAAAAAAGTTATTTTTTTTAAATGAATGACACTAAATCAAAGATGCAACATAAATTTAGAAGTAAAAAATATTTTCAACTCACTATATATAATTATATTATATCATTTTTGTATATAAATCAATGTTAAATCTTATTTAGATTTTGTATCATATTATAATTTTATGTTTTTTTTATGAAAAAAATATAAATATAATTAAAATATTTGCAAATACAATTAAAATATTCCCAACATAGCACGAATATTATTCTAGTATATATTTAAATAAAAATTGTCATTACATCAACCTGGGAGGTTTTTTTTTTTTTTGGTTATAAGCCTTTTCTCCACAAGTCAATTAGAAGAAGAAAAAATAGTTATTATTGTATTATTTCTATATTTCAATGAAAACAACCTTTCAAAGATAATATTTCCAGTGAAACCACAATTTATATTATCAAGTGCAGTGATTTCAATGCACCATATACACAGTCAAGAAATAAGACAAAAAACATGTTTATTTATTATTTTTCCTTTTTGTCTTTTTAATTTACAAATGGATGATTTGGATAAACTTCAGAGGTACAGACGTAAGGCGTAAATGTCATATTGATCCTTTGAACAAACATAATCTTGAATGGCGGCACCATGAAATGAATAAAGAAAGGGTAGGACCAATAAATAACGTTTGAAGAAATAATTCAATTGGCTTTAATTACTAATGTTTGTGGTGCTTATCCCACGTTGCAAACGATTAAAAGTTAAATTAACACATATCTACCCAATTTGTCAAAGTTACTTGCCACCAATCTTGGACTTGCATGAAAAGAGATTTGTTTGTAGCCCTAAAATTCGTAAGTACGTAAGTCCCATTAATTCGATATACTTTCTTTTTTGTATTAGTTATCATTTTTTATTTCTAATAATTTGTTATAAACAACAAAAAATATTTGACATGAAAAAAATATAGTACAAAACATCCAAATGGAATATAAAATATTTGTCACATCCTTTTTGTGTGTGTGTGCGTGCAAAAATTGGTGCATTGGTAAATTGTATCTAAATAGTGCATAAAATAAATGAAATAGCATGAAAGTTAAATAATATATAAAAACTATTTCATGACAAGTAGTGCATAAACTATAAACTCGACCTACCCCATATTGACCTTTTCTGAAAAAATATGTCTTATTTTTTGGTTTAAGTTTTAGAAGGCTCTAACATTGACTTTAATATCTGAAGAGTGAAGGGTATATGTGAAATTTGTTATTATTGTATTGTATAATAATATTAAGGACCTATATATACAACCTCCATATTCTCCATCAATTTTATGGTCAAATTGTTAATATTAATTTTTTTTTAAGATAACCATCTAATATCTTACAACAACCACATATAATTAAAATTTCAATAACTACTAATTTATAATAATCACTTATTTCAATAATCATTTGTTATTAAAAAAAAATAATAACAATATAAAAAATTGGTTGGTGATTCTAGGAGTTAGATATAATTTCTCTAAGAGACCGTTTGGAGCAAGTAATTTTGGATGAAATTGGATATCAAAATTCTATTTTCTATAAATTCTTTGTTTGGCAAACCATTATAATAAGAATTAAGTAATTCTTAGAATTTCCTCTTTATACAATTTTACTCAAATGTAATTCTCTCTAAAAGTTAGAATGCCAAAGTACGGTAAATTATATTATATTATATTATATTCTAAAATAAAACATATAACATATAACATAAATAATATAGAATCAAATAAATTAATATAATAATAAAATAAAATATAATATAATATAATATAATATAATATAATATAATATAATATAATATAATATAATATAATATAATATAATATAATATAATATAAGTAATATTATTTTATATTATATTATTTCATATTTTGTATTACTAATTGTATAATCATAACATAATTTCAGATTTTTACAAACAACCAAACAAGAAATTATGTTTTTCAGAATTTTATACTTCTAACATCCAAACAAACTTTAGAATTAATTAATTCAGAATTTTATACTTCTTCGTTTTAAAATTCAATTTCACTTGCCAAACAGACCCTAATATTAATTAGGTTAGGCCTAATGTTTCAAACTTGGAACCAGAACATTTGGGTTAGATTCAAGTGAGGTACATAGGTGGTACTGGTACGACTTTAAACTCGATAGTAATTTATGCGTGTTAACCACCATAATTTGGTCCCATAATTCCTAATTAGAAATTTTTGTTTATTTTCTCCCTGTGTCAATTCATTCATTTTTTTTATCATATACAAGCCTTTATTAAAATTTTAAGAGGTGTCATTTGAAGCTACATCTCAGATATCTTAGTATCTTAATTGAAATATTCGTAAGGAACATAAGATTAGTTTTATCAACTTTCTAATGACCATTAACTAAGATATAAATAGATGTTTCATTAAGTCAATCATTCCAACTGTTCCTACGATACATAAATTGAATATCAAATTTAATTAAATTAATGAAAAGTTCTACATAAATTGAATATCGAATTTAATTAAATTAATGTAAAGTTCTTATATTTACTAGTCGAATCGACTATTGAAATTTCATTACATTAACTGCATAACAAGCCTATTGAGTGATTTGTGGACAAATTTAGGAATTAAATATTAGAATCTTTGCCTCTTTGGCAATGATCGAGCTGGGTATATCTTGGTTCAGAAAATATAGAATTTTAATCTGTTATTTCAAAAGTATTTTGTGAGGAAGGTACGGTTACCACTTCCAGAATGGAAAAATAATGTTCATTTTTTTTTTCAAAGCTTCTTTAGGTTCCTTAATCATGGGGGCTCCAAATACAAGTGGATGCCCCTTTAGGTTGGTTGGTTTTTTATGACTCTGAGTCATTGACCAAGAAACTTGGATTTTTTTGTTGATACCAAAACATACAAAGCTTGGTTTGGGTCCAACGCGTGTAAATTAAATATAGTCTATAGTCCTGATGAAATGAGACGTACGTACACTTGTACAAGTGTTTATTTCTTCAACGGATATCTCCGAAGAGAAGTGTTTATAAATGAAACTCTTCTCCACTGAAACAATCAAATATTCTTCTTTTTACGAAAGGGTATATAATATACATAATTTTATTTAAATTTTGGAGGTCACACATAATATATTTTAAAATTTTATTATTTATTACAAACAAATAAGATGAAAAAATTGTGTTCTAAATAAAAATAACTCAATAAATTACTATAAAACTAAAAGTGAGAACGAATGAAAGGTGCGATAAATTTTCGTACTATAAGATTATTATAATTTTTATAGGTCTCATAAACTAATCCTACTTTATTTGTATTAATTTATATTTTTTTCAAGTTTATTTATTATTTTTATTTACTTAACAAAAATAATCAGCTAATATTTTTTTGAAGGGGAGTAATCAGCTAATATTTAAAAATTAAAATAAAAAAAATCCAAGTTTACCGAAAACAGAGTGAGGTTCTCTCTTGTTTAAATATAATTCTAGATCGAGTTTCTTCGGTGGAGAACTTCAAATCTAGTAATTGTTATTTATAGAACTATTAGCTCTTGACTCTTGGTTTAAATTCAACCAATTAATCTTTTTTCTAACTAAAAAAAGGATTCAACCAATTAAAGGCATTCATTCCACTTTTTCCATCGTGGACCAATTCCACCATATATACTTTTTTTTTGCTAATTTTTTCCGTACGTACTGATATTGATAATTAACTGGAAGACTGCAAAAATTCTAGCACAGGTAAACAACAAGGACCCAAAATTTTTGTGGTTATAAATATATTAATAAAGGTTGAAAATTGAAAAGAAAGGTCAAAGAAAATAAATCTTTGGACAATATAAGTGCAAGACTGAAAAAATTCTAGCACATGTAAACAACAAGAAGGACCCAAAATTTTTGTGGTTATAAATATCCTAATAAAGGTCGAAAATTAGGGTCAAAGAAAATAAATCTTTAACTTCAAAAAAAAAAAAAAAAATCTTTGGACAATAAAAGTTCAATGTCAATGAGCATGCTTTGTGTGATTCTTTCTTCTTCTTTACTAGTGAATGTCACATCCCCCAAAAAGAACGATAAAGAGCTAGTCTAAATTTTAGGAAATTTTTCAAAAACGCCCTAACTTCTAACTTCTGAATATTATCAAAAACCCCTCATCTTTTAAGATTCCTTCAAAAATTCCCTATATTTTTAGCCTTCTTCAAAAACCCCCCAACTTTTTTGAAAATTATCAATAACCCCCCTCATTTAGTTATATTTTTTAAAATGATAATTTTACCCCTCTCATTTTAGTATAGTTTTATTTTTATTTTTTTAAGTGATATTATTATTTTCAATATTCCAACTTATATTGAAAAAATTATATATTTTACAAAAATGTAAAAAAAAAATTAATTGGAATATTTTTTTAAATATAATTTGGAGTAAAATGGCAATACACCCATAATCCTACAAAAAATATAGGAAATTTATAAAAAAACCCCTGTATTATGTCTAAAATAAAAAAAAAAATTAAATATAATTGGAAAAAAACATTATGAAAAATATTTTTTTTGAAAAAAAATTATTTCACAAAAACATTTGTGTTTCAGAAAAATATTTATTTAACAATTTGTTTATTGAAAAATATTTATTTTATAAAAATATTCTTTTCTTAAAAAATAATATTAATTTTTTTTAATTAAAGATTTTAATTTTTAAAAAAATATTTGTAAATGTTTATTTTAAGAAAAGAATATTTTTTATAAAAAAATAAAAAATATTTTTAATAAAAAAATTGTTTAAATATTTTCCTGAAACATTTTTTTTTTCAAAAAAAAATATTTTTCAATAACATTTTTTTTCAAAAAATATATTTTTCATAATGTTTTTTTCCAATTATATTAAATTTTTTTTTTGTATTTTAGACATAATACAGGATTTTTTTGCAAATTTCTTATATTTTTTGTAGGATTATGGGTGTATTGCCATTTTACTCCAAATTATATTTAAAAAAATATTCCAATTAATTTTTTTTTTTGTAAATTTTTGTAAAATATATAATTTTTTCAATATAAGTTGGAATATTGAAAATAATAATATCACTTAAAAAAATAAAAATAAAATATACTAAAATGAGAGGGGTAAAATTGTCATTTTAAAAATATAACTAAATGAGAGGGGTTATTGCAAATTTTCAAAAAAGTTGGGGGGTTTTTGAAGAAGGCTAAAAAGATAGGGGGTTTTTTAAGGAATCTAAAAAGATGGGGATTTTTGATAATATTCAGAAAAGTTAGGGGGTTTTTGAAAAATTTCCCCTAAATTTTTTGTTACATTCATGAACTTCTTATATGCAATAGACTTTAACATGTCCTTATATCTTAATAAATTATTTTATTTTATTACAATTTAAGGATGTAGATCATTAAAGCAAGGTTTCAAATGATTTAAAAGGAAGTAAATCAAGGTTTTATTAGAAAAATACAAAAATATTTCATTTGAAAGAACTATAAAATAATTATTCCACAGTAGAATTTTATACAAGAATAAATTTGTCATAAGAAATATTATCTTTTTCTCGCAGAAGCTTAGATTAGACGGAATTTAGAGGTTTTAGGATTTAGTGTGGGTGCGTATTCTTGTGTAAGTCCACAGACATTTTTTTTTAAATATTTAGGATAATTCTAATTAGTCCGCATAAATGCCTCACTTTACCCGTATACAAAGTGTTAAATAAAATCTTGTTTAACACAAGTCATAATCACAATATTTTAAAGATAAAATTGTTTTAACAATTAACACACAAACATTTGTTAAAGTTTGATACATTAACTGGCTCAGTCCAACTTTCAGACCTACAACATATTGTCATGCAAAATGCTTAAGTTTATTTAGTGCTAGTAATTAACGCAATAGTCTATTTAAATAATTTCAATTTTCATTCACTATTCAAGATGAGACTAATCAACTAGCTTCATTTTTCACTATTTAGTTCCGGATGTAACACATAATACAACGGGCAAAACTAGTACAAATTTGATGGGGACATTGCTAACATTTAAACAAGCTAAGAATATCATCATTCATCACTCAACTTCAACAATAAAAATAGTTATTCTTCAACAATACAAATAGTTGATTCAGTGGGAGATTGGAACCATTTCATCCCTCCTTTAAAACTTCAAGCTACTACTGGGCCACTAAACCACGCAACTGACAAACCAAGCGTTCAAACAGTTCGGTGTATGCACCGTGATCATTCAGTAAACTACGCCGACCGTTGATTACAGTCTCATTACAATAGCGTGTTGTATTTTTGCCACCTAATTAATTAATTAATTAATACAATAAAGCTTATCGTGTGGGCTTTCCACCAATGGCAATGCACTGTAAAATTTATCAGATAAGTCTTTATCCTTTTTGAATATATAAAATTAAAATAGAAGGTAAAATTTCATATGTATCCTTGCAGAATCTTAAATATCATTTAAATCCCTGCAAAATAGAAAATATTATGAACATCCTTACAAACCATAAGAGATATCATGGAGCTATCATTGAAGATAGGGACTGTTTGATTTGAGAGAAATGTGTGGAAAGAAAGTGGGTTCAATGAAACATGGTTCTTTGTTTCTAGTTACTTCAGAAATTAAATTCTTCATGTTTGTTTGATGATCTAGAATTATAGTTCTTGGAATGTTGTTTCTCTTGTTTGATGTGATAAAAAATTAAAAGTTTTTTTTACAAAGAAATCTCTTTATTAGAAAAAATAAAATATTAAAACAATGTAAAAGTATATTTTTTAAAGTAGAAAATAATAAATTTATGGAAATGCAAGTTAAACATTATAATATAATATAATATAATATAATATAATATAATATAATATAGAACTAGAGGACACCCTCGCTCCGCTTCGTACAAACCATTTTTATCAAAAGGAAAAAAAGAACTTGAAGAGTATCTTTGTCAAAAAAATACAAGGAAAAAATTCAAATCTAAATTTCTAAATTTTAGGGTTATGTTGGTTTCCTGTTCTTGCTATAACATGATACTCGGAAATTTTGTATGGTACATTGAAAAATATATAGTTATCATGAACTTGTGGTAAAACATGTAGGACAAAGACCAATGTTTTATTGTTCTGATATAATTGTTAAACATAATAATTTTAATTTGAAGGATGTGAATTATATTTTAAGGTTTTGTATGGAGAGATTTTCAACATTCAATTTTATAGGGTCCTAATCGATAATTTTTTGCTTTGACAACATACAAACTAAATTATGGCATAGATCAATTGATCAATTTAGAAGATGATATGGCCACGATTTCGTAATTCACCAATGATTATAATTAAGTTCACAAATTGTTATACAAAGCTCTTTATTATGTTGATCACATGAATTATGCTTCTCAATTTTCATTGTGCACATGAACCAAATTCATTTGATAAGGCAGAGAAGTGTAGGAGGCTAAACATTAAATTTTGGAAGCTTAGGGGTTTTGTTTTGGAAATGACCACTTAATAGTTCAAAATTATATTTATTTTATTTTATTTTCTAAATGTGCTATATTTATATTACTTTTTATGTACAAATTTTAATGTTTTGGTCTTTTATTTTTTTCAATTTTGTAGGGTTATTTTTCATTTTTTAGGCATTTAAGGTATAAATTATATTATAATTTTTTTATAGGGGTTAATCTGATAAATGACCAAAGAAAGTGGGGAACCGAAGAGCAAGAGAATATAATTGAAGGGAAGAGGAAAGAGAGAGTTGTGGGAGAATTATGGGGATCTTCCAATTTCCCCTTATTTATATCTGGTCCACGGCGTACGACTGTAGACCTGGTCCAAGAGCGTACTCTATGAGCCGCCGAAATTTATCTGGTCGTTTGATGCTAATCAAACGGTTGAAAATCTCATTACTAAATTTTTGGATTGCCATATGGTCTGCTTTGAGTGTAGTGAGTCAAAATATCTAGAGGTGATAAAATCTGACCTGATCCGAAGACGTGACTCACTGGAACCCAAATATGATCTGATCCGAAAATATTGACAAGTCTGAGACCCGAATGATTCGAGACCTGAATGACCTGAAACTAGAACGACCTATAACTCGCTACAATTAATTTGTATGAAATTACCATGGAAAATCATCACAAATAGGAACAATGTGACATGCTCCATTTTGATGGGAAAACATATTGCACTAAAATAGTGGTCCCCACGGAAAAATATTTTCATTCAAGAATCATGTTTCTAGCTAATAATCAACAATCAAACACAAGAAAGAAACATATTTCCTAATAATACCCTAATAATCAACAATCAAACACAACAAAGAAACATATTTCCTAATAATACCTTTCTTTTACAAACTTTTCTTTCATATCAAACATGTTCATATACTCATTTTTGGAAGGGGGATGTGTGTAAGCCCCTCTCCAAAAATTTCTCAAAAAAAAAAATATATACTCATTTTAATCTTTGGTTCATAAGTCTTCAAATTACTCTTTCCTTCATTACTCTTTTTATTTTAAATAAATAAGTAGTAATGCCTACAAACTATTATCAAAATAAATAAATAGTAAACATTTTCAGTACAAATGGTATTGTAAAAAAGAACTAACAAGTTCATGAGTTGGCAGAAATGTAAAAGACGAGAGTAAATATATCAAAATGAAAAAAGAGCGACAAAGAGCATGAAGAAGAGGGGTCTAACAAGATTTAAGGTGCTCACTTGTTATGCATCCAAACAACACATCCTACAAATATTCTATAATGTTAATTATCTCTAGTCATTCTTTCTATAAATTTATGTAATAATTTGATGTTGTAATCTTATTTCTTACTTTCATTTGTTATGAGAGCTGCCATGGCGACAATATATTTTTTTTGGAGTTTGCATGCTTTTTGTCGCCTTTTCTTTTATTAAAAAAACCCTATTATCAATTATATTTGACATTGATTAATGGAATTTCGTGGTGCATATTTAATCTCTCCATAATATCTCAAGAAACAAAGACGGTCATAGTTGATATTCTGAGCTTTTGAAGGGTCTAAATATATACAGAAAAGTGGTAATGCTTGAAAATGAAAGCCCCACCCTTATCTTGTCTATTATTCAATAGTTTTTTTTCTAATTGAAGTATGCTGCTTATTGCTTATTTTTGATAAATTGATATTTGGAATGTGAAGTCAAAGTTAAGAAATGATTATGGAACTTAATATATTATGACGGGATTTTCGTCGTGATATCATGACAGTATACAGAGATGATAAAAAGTATATAAATTTAAAACAAATAATATATAATAAAAATAATATATGTGTGAAAAATAAAAATAATATATAATAAACAAAAAATATATAAAAATACGGAAGAAATATTAGACGGTCGCGACAGGATTGTGTGCTCAACCCCGTCGTGATTTTGAATTTCTCATTATTATATTATAATAGTATTTCTACTAAAAATGTTTTGACACCATATTTTAGTATTACTAACTACCCAATTATAAACATTTAATTTCTTCTAATTAGAAAAAAAAATCTTAAATCTTGTAACAATATCCTCATATAATTCACTCTTTCTAATTTTCTAAAACATATTTTGCAATATACATAAAAATATGAACAAGTAGAACCATCCCATCTCCGGTAATTTACAACTGGAGAGAATACAATCAATTATCATTCAGATATTTTTGCACAAAAACATTATTTCTAACTTTTTACCTTTCCATCTACATTTCCCTGTGAAAAATAATATTTTACTCCTTGTCTTCTTTATTACTCAAATAAATCCTTTTTTTTCCTTTTTTCTCCACTCTCCAAGTCCAAATACAGAAACGAAAACAAAAACACTCCACAAAATTAAAACCCAAAATCAGAAAGAACTAAGAAGGGTAATAAATTTACCCCCATTAATTAACTAACCCTCATTACCCTTCTTCTCCGGCGATCAGTGACCGGATCTCCGCCGCCCACGCCGGCCGTGTCGGCCTGTGCTGACGAGATCTACAGACCCAAAACGAGGGCATAAAGAATTCGAAATCTTCTTGATTCGGTTTGTGGGTATAGAAGTGGAGTTCTGAGCTGTGAATCTCGTTTTTTTGACAATATGGGGATGCAAAGAGGAGTTAAACGGCTAATTCGGTTCATGGTCATCTGTGTTTTGATGGGTTGTTGCGTTGTTGCGAGGGAGCATGAGGAAGGAGGCGGAGGAGGGAGAAGGAGGAAGCATGCTTATGCGGCCATGATGTACATGGGAACTCCACGCGACTATGAATTCTACGTGGCGACGCGTGTCATGATGAGGTCACTCGCGAAGCTCGGAGTCGATGCGGATCGGGTTGTGATTGCTTCTGTTGATGTGCCCGCCAGATGGGTTCGTACATTGTGAGTTCTTTTGATTTTTGTATGATTTTTTGGGGGTTTTTGGTGATTTTTTGAGGTTATTTTGGGTGAAATTGGTGGAGTTAATTTTGGGTGGTTTTTTGGGGATTTTTGGTGAATTTTTTGAGTTAGTTTTGGGTGGAATTGGTAGAGTTGATTTTGGATGATTTTTCTGGGATTTTTGGTGAAATTTTGAGTTAATTTTGGATGAAATTGGTAGAGTTAATTTACCTTTTGTGATTTTTGCCAGAAATACCCTTGTCTGAGATTAGAACATAAGAGGGGAATTTTGGGGATTGGGGGTAAATTGGTCTTTTTGGGATTGATTTTTTCTGAAATTTTGGTGGTTTGAATTACAAATTGTTGATGATTCAAAGTGTTTGTGAAATTGATGAGTTTCCACTTGTGTCTAAATTTGTTGACTTTTAATCCCCACTTTACCACTTAGCTTGTTTCTTTTTCTTCTTTCTTTTCCATTTTTTGTATTACAAAGAAGAATCATAAGAAAAATTGCGCTTGATTAGTTTTGATATTGAGTACAAGTTTGAACTTTGATAGGGACAGTTTGAGGATATTTAGTAAGATTTTGTTTCTTTTTGAATGTATACACTGGTTTGATTGTGAAATTGGTTTTTTCAATTTCAGAAATTGATTGCTGTTTTTATGGATTGGTTGGAAATAAAAGTCAAATAGTGTTTTAACCATAATTGGACTTTCTTATCTATGCCGAAATTGTACTTCAAAAAATCAACTATTTGTCTATTTTTTTTAATTTGTTATTAATTACTATTAATTAGTCATAGTTGGAATTAACAAGCAACAACTAATCATGAGCTAATTGATTTATGAATTTGATTAATTAAGTTATTTCATTTTGCTCCATTATTAATTTATTATAAATAATAATATAAAATTGATACGAATGGAATATAGACAAAAATCTAAACAATTATCCCATATTGACCCTCAATTGTTCAAAAAACACAACAATTCACCTCAAACCCCTCCAAACCATACATATTCACCATTTCCATTTATTAAATTTTTAATCAATTTATTAATTATTATTTTAATTTATAATTTATCTATAATAAATCAAAACTGGCATAACTGAAATATATACCAAAATCGAAGGAGCCAATTGCACCAAATTGACCCTCAATTGTTCAAAGATCTCAAAAGACCACGTCAAATACCCTCAAATCAACCCTAATTTCATCATTTCCATATTAACCCTAATATCAATTCATTTCCTCTTGTATGTTGAAAAAAAAAAATCCCTCTCAAATCCAACCAAATCAACCCTAATTCCACCATTCCCATTAGTCAATCAATCAATTTATCATCATTATTATGTTTTTTTTAACAGGGAAAAAGAGGACGGAGTAAAAGTCGTTTCCGTCCAAAACCTCAAAAACCCTTATGAAAACCAAGGCAATTTCAACATTCGTTTCAAACTCACATTGAACAAACTCTACGCTTGGAGTTTGATTCACTACGAGCGAGTTGTTATGTTGGATTCCGATAATATGTTCCTTCAGAATACCGATGAGTTGTTCACGTGTGGACAGTTTTGTGCAGTTTTTATTAACCCGTGTATATTTCACACTGGCCTTTTCGTTTTAGAGGTATTGAATGAATGAATGATTTCTCTTTTTAAATAAGATGAAGAGTTTCATTATAATTGCAGGAAGCTGTAAAATTAACTTCGGAGGAGACTTAAATGATAAAAAAAATTAAATTTGTTGTTCTGGGCCTATTAGATATATACTTCTGATATTTAGTCTATTTTTTTACCATTTTTGTAAAATTACAGGATGCTATAAAATGAACTGTAGGAGACCGTGGTCTTATTATACTCTGACTAAAAGAAAAAGCTCAAATAAACCAAAATATTGAAAAAGCAAAAATAAAACGGAAAAAAATAAAATTAAAAATAAAAGGACTTTACTTTCATTATTTCCCCTTTTTGGGTGATAATTTATTTCCATGTCATAATCTTAAAAAAAAAAAAAAGACCCAACTAAAATCTCAAAATATGACAATTATTTTTCTTTTTTTATTCTTCAGCCGTCGATGGAAGTGTTCAAAAACATGCTGCACGAGCTGGAAATAGTCCGTGAGAACCCCGACGGAGCGGACCAGGGTTTCCTTACAAGTTACTTTCCTGATTTGTTAGGCCAGCCCATGTTTTATCCTCCCAAAAACGGTACCAAGTTGGTTGGTACGTACCGGTTACCTCTCGGGTACCAGATGGACGCCTCATATTATTGTGAGGAATTATTTTTTTTTTTGAAATTGTTCTTTTATTTGGTGTTATTATTTGGTATTTTTGGGTTTTTGGGGTGGAAGTAACTGAAATAAGTCCGAATTTTGTTTTTTTTTGGTTTAATTGATGGAATTTGGAAATGTCATGTAGAACGTATTCGCTCGAAAAGATGTCCCAACTGCCCTTCCTTCCGTTAAAAATCGATTGCATGTAGAAGGGCAGTTTAGACATTTTTAGGAGAATTAGAAGAGGGGAGATATTGATGATATTTCTCGTATTTTATAGGGTATTCATGATATTTTCACTTTTCTAAGGGGTAATAACATAATTTGCATGAATATAAGTATATGTAACACTTAATTGAAATGGTTATTATACATAAATGTTGATTGTATATTCGAAGCTAAACCCTAAAATATTTTATTACACATAACATTATAATATTTTACGTAACATTTAATTTTATTTAAATATTCTCTTGGTAGATTTGAAGTTGAGGTGGAGCATACCGTGCGGGCCGAACAGCGTGGTGACGTTCCCGAGCGCTCCGTGGTTCAAGCCGTGGTACTGGTGGTCTTGGCCCGTCCTCCCTCTCGGCGTCTCTTGGCACGAGCAACGCCGCCACAATCTAGGGTCTCTCTCTCTCTCTCTCTCTCTCTCTCTCTCTCTCTCTCTTCCTATTTCTTTTCTTCTAATACCCCTTTGTTTTACGTAGTAAACCCTAATTTTAGGTTATTAGTTTTCAGGGTTTTCTGGTGTAAGTTTGAAATATAGCCTTGCCTTAATTAATGAAAGGATCTTTTTAGGGTGTGTTGTGACCTACTCTTGCATAAATATGATTTTAGGGTTTGTGACCTAAACAGAGGAGTTTTTAGGGTTGTGATCTTATATCTCCTAATCAAGTATTTTACAGGCTTTACAAATTGTAACTCAACTTAAAAAGGATTTATAGCATCCACCATCCATTCCACAATTAAGCCCCAATTTGACTAATCTAAACACCAAACATTCCAATTAACCCCCAATTCCATCCAATTTTCCCTTCACATTTCCACCTCAATCGTTCTCCTAACTCCCCTTTTTTTGCACAGCTACTCCTCCGAGATCCCGATCATCCTAATCCAAGCCGTCCTGTACATCGGCATCCTCACCGCAACCCGCCTGGCGCGGCCGTCTCTCTCCAAGCTCTGCTACAACCGCCGCCCCGAGAAGCACGCCTCCTTCCTCCTCTCGTCCCTCAAACTCTTCGCCCTCCTCTCCATCCTCCTCTCCTACTCCCTCCCCTTCCTCCTCGTCCCCCGCACAATCCACCCCCTCCTCGGCTGGCCCCTCTACCTCCTCGGCTCCGCAACCCTAAACTCCATCATCATAAACGTGTTCTTACTTCCTCCGTTATCGGTGTTGACGACTTGGTTTGGGATACTGGGGGCGTTGTTCGTGATGGCGTTTCCGTGGTACTCGAACGGGGTCGTGAGGGCGTTGGCGGTGTTTGGGTACGCGTTTTGTTGCGCGCCGCTCGTGTGGGCGAGTTTGGTGAGGATTGTTGGATCGTTGCAGGTGCTGATTGAGCGGGAGGCGTATTTTCCGAGATTGGGGGATAATACGCCCACGGCGGAGTTCACAAAGTTGTATTGAGAGGGGGTTTGTTTGGTATTTATGGGATTTTGGGATTGGGGGGTTATTTGGTAGGATGTATTTTTAGTTATATACTTTTTTGTAATGGGGGAGGGGGAGGGGGAGGGGGAGGGGGATTTTATGTATTATTTTTTTGGTACAGGAGGGAGGGATTCAGTGTTTTGTTTTGATTCCATTCGGAACGAACTCTCTAATTGTGGTGCTTTTGTTTAGTGATTACGTTATGAAATACTGACCACATTTGAATTGATATGGGATGCTTGTATGGGTGTATTCAGAACCCTCAATGTCCCAAACATATGTTGTTAAAATTAACTGCTCCTTACAATTCAAAAAAAAAAGAAAGTAACTGCACCACCTTATTATTCACCAATCTTTTGGTACTATCATTGTGTTTTAAAATTAATTGCACCTCCTTATTTTTCACCAATCTATTGGTAGTCTCATTGTGTTATACCAACGATATTTTTTCAAACATCAAATAGTAAGATGTAGGTAAATCTTATATATATAGTTGATTTTTTATGCTTAGTATTTGTTGGTAGGTCGTGAAGGCGAAGAGAGAATGTAAAAGTGAGCATCTGAAGAAAAGATTCTAAAACATGAATCTATACCTATATATTAAAAAAGTGAGCATATGAAGAAAATATTCCAAAACATGAATCTATACCTATATATTAAAGAGGCAGTTTTGAGCAGTCGTTTTCAACCCTCAACCAATGACATGCTGCCACCTGTACGGGTCCCACCTGCCACCTGCTACCCAATGAAAATGAGGCAATTGAACGAGTGCACGTAGACAATTTTCCCTAAACATGGTATTTGTAAACCAAAACAGATTTTGATGATCCACATGTGGTCTACGCCTCTTTAACCCTTCTCTCCCTGAGACAAACAAAACGCCGTGAATATGAAACAATTGAAGAAAATGTTTTTACAACCAAAAATCTGTTTACCTACAGCAAAGGATTCCAAAGCTCTGGTTCACATAAATCTAGCCTATACAAAACATTAAATGGGCCTTGGGCTGAAATAAATATATCATGATATATGTGATATTATTAAGTATCTTTGTACACAAGGAATAACAGTGACACGTTTAAAATATTGCGTTTCAATTCAATTATTATTATTGTGATATTATTATGTATTGATATTATTTTATACAATATGATCCAAAATAGTATTAGAAATTTAATAACTTAAAAAACATTATATTTCATTATGGAATTTATTTTTGAAATTATATTTTACAATGCCCATAATGGATTGAGCAGAAAAAAACAATTATTTTTCCTCATAACAATCTATAATTTGTAATTATATATTTCATTAGCTATATCACTAAATATAAATCTCTATTTATTTGATAGATGATAACAAATACAGACTTACTTCGTCAAAAAAATTATATATAAAAACATATCTTTTTATACAATAAATATAGAGATAATAAAATAAATAGAACAAGTTGTTGTCATAATTATTATTATACAATAAAAATGTACTTCATTCTACCACTCTTTGATCATATGATATTAAAGAATGTCATATACTAAACTGTGATGTGCGTCTTAGATTAGTTGAATGATTAACTAGATTGCATCATGTCTCCCAAGTCATGTTCAAGTTTTTAATCTCACTTCTATATTTATGTCAATGAGTTTGAACCTACAATTTATATATGTATTTTTTTGATGTTTTGCACTGAATTACTAGACTATAAAGCATTGGTATGATTAGGTTTGTTTAGATTTGATTTTTTTAATTGGTATAGACTTGATATTAAGAATTTAGAGTCTGTAATTCGTTTCAAAATCATTATGCTAGATAGAAATGAGTAGTTAAAGCAAGTAGAATTATCCAGTTAAACTTCATAATAAACTCTTCCCTTGTTCTGCGAATGCGATCCATCGACTCCCTCACTACTGCCATTTGGTCCAATCTTTTCATTATATTTAAATTACTAGTTTTGTTTATCACCATAAGTGTAAATTATTTAATCCCTGGTTGAATGTTGTCTTACGATTAGCTTTTGCGTAGTTTTACAACCTATTCATTCCCTTTATGTTTATTTGCGCCAACAATTATTTAGGATTATAATTATATACTTACTACAATATAATAATACTCATATTATTGATATTATTATTGTAACACTTAAATATGACATATAATTATAACTATTACTATAACAATTAAATACAATACCATGGATTTTCCTTAGCAATGCAACCAATTATTATAGTCAAATAATAATAATTGCATACAATGTAAATGGTTTCTAGCCTAGTTGGTTAAAGTATTTATATGTGTAGTAAGAGGTCATGGATTCAATCTCCGACAAACATAATATATCACATATTTAGTAAAGTCTCTAACCCAATGGGTTGAATATAAAAAAAATTGCATGCATTCATTATTATTAATAATTATAAAAATAATTCATTTAAAAAGTAATTAATATAATTTTTAAATTGACTTATAACTTTATAAATTAGTTACATTAATTTATGTAATGATGTAACTTTCATGAAGTCATATTTTAGAGAATATAATTTTTTTCAATTATTATAATATAATACCACATACCTGACATAATATATTATACTTTATAATATGAACATGTTCACTTAATAATGATAATGAAAGGTAACAACAATTATATCATTACTTAAGTAATTCGCCATTATATTTAAATCATATATTATTTCAATCTATTTGTACTGATAAAAGAGTAATTATTTCAAATTAGTAATCAAAATGTAATAACAAACAAATGTTTTGTTTGAATAATCATAAACAATTGTGCATTAAAAATCATAATTTTTATACATGACATAATAATTAATAAATGTGACTCACGTGCATCGCACATGCTAGAGACTAGTAGAGATTGTAAATGACTAAAATATAGCATATGTAGAAAAGATTATGTAAATTACTATATAAAATGTAAATCTATAATTAGATTTTTAAAATATGATTATGTTATTATAAATGATATTATTTTGAACTAACTATAAAGTCTAAAGATATAGCAGCCTAGAACAGACATACTTCTCATAAATAGCATTATTAAACTCATTAAATAATAAATCTATCCTAAGGCCACAGACGGTAACAATGTCACGCACAAGGATGTTGTCGCTTGGAGCACGTGAATGTTCACTCAATCCACTGTTTACAAAGACCCTATAAATATCACGAGTAAGGACAGACCACGCAACAAACGATACAAACTATAAAGCGAGAAGGGAAGATCAAGAGGCCGCAAAGCTCAGAAAGTCAGCTCACAATCTGATGCTGCTACGATGACACACGTAGCACATTGCAACCCATCTTTGACAACATTTAAATATTCAATATCAAAAGATCTTTAAAGAAATCGATAAGTAATCTTTTTTTTATTGGGCATGTGACATCCCTTTTGTTCCAATAAGCCTGCTATTGAAACCATGGATTTGTAATGTCAGATTAAGTTGAAACCGAGAACTTAAATATGAATTTAAGGTTGTTAAGAACCAATTCCGGAGTTATGTAAAATTTGGAGTTGAAATTGGAGGGTTTAATAAACTCGGAATTTGAATCATGTTAACACTAAAATTAGAATTTGATTTCGATTTGAAGGTATTTAATTCAATTCTTTCAATATTCGTACAATTTGGGTTGTTAGATGATGTTCAACTTGTCTTTGATGAAATGATACACAAAACAATTGTCAATTTTAGTGCAATTTCATGCGCATGTAGAAAAGGAGATTATAACATGGCTTTTGAGTTACAAGAATCCTACTCCATGACTTGGCCGATTCCGACTCGGAATCGGCCAGTTTTAGAACCATGATGCTAAGATATTGAGTGAAATAATGAGAAACTACATGACATAATTAAGAGATTAAATGACATACATGTATTCCCGTTGCGATCATTTCCCCGTGCTCATAATTGGCAGCTAGTACATAGGGCGAATAATTTGATTGAGGTTGTACGTCCTATATTCCATATGCTTATTTCTGCACTAAGGCCATGATACATTCCGGCATTTATGTAGTAGCTATAGCTAGCAGACTACATAAAAGGTAGAAAATTAATGAAAAAATGAACTAATTTTGATATATTGAATATATGATTATATAAAGTATATACATGGTTCAAGTATTGATCATCGTCTACTATTGCGTTGAGTGGTTCGGCAGCTAAAAGTGAGCTCCTACATGTATAGTTTAATTTTAATGAATTAATCAAAAAATTATCTTATAATAATCTACTTTTTGTTGTATTAAATCATGTCAAGGGTAATTTCATATATTAAGTGACATAACTAAGAGCTTTCTACATATGTGTATGTTTAGTCTGCATTTGCGGACACTTATGTTGTGCATATGTGAGTGCATGTTGGGCATATGTGAATGCCTACAAACTATCCCCGAGTTTTTGGGTTTGGAAGGAGCGATGTGTAAGAACATTTAGCGATAAAGTATCAACTTATCAAACCATCAGAGAATGCATTCATATTGATCTTTGGAAAAAATTACTTTAGACGGTCTATGCTCCATTAAATTTGGTTTAAGATTTTTTGGTTTATGTTGCAGACTCCCAGGTTAAACATGAGGTCTAATTTTCTAAAAAAAAAAGTTAAATAGCTAAGTTCCACATCAAAAAAGACAAACAAGATATGTTGTTGGCCTACTAAATTAATATACTACAATAAAATAAACACAAGTATGTGACAAGGTTATTATCAGAGAAATGTACTATCATTATCGTGCTAGCCAGTCAACAAGATATGCAATAGGAGAAAGTACAGCTAAAAATACATAGATATTAGCTTGCTTGACAAAGTAACATATTGAATTAAAAGGAATATGAGGTTCATAGAAACTTACTAGCACAAAAGTGTCGACACATGGTCAGAAACGTTACTCGCTTATCACCGTTGACACATCCTCATAAATAATTCTATAAGCCTGATGGTCGTAAACCGTCTCATTCCAATTCTACATATATAATAAACATTATTCCACATGACATCTAAGTTAATAGTTAAAATAGTTGATATGAAATATGATGTGTACAAAAAACAAGTATAAACTAAGAAATTAATATGCACCTTCTCCATGGACATGGGGAATTCTGGATAACGGCCATATAACAATCATCTCGAACCTACAATCAAAGGGAGATATCAATCAAGCACCATTGAAAATCTAATTAAGAATTTGATATTTGAGATTATTCAAGTCACACAAATTTCCAAGGATTTTATCATGCCAGGAGAAGAAACACAAGTTTTCCTATAAAATTAGTCACAAGTATCATTGTGCTTGATTTACTATTCAATGTAGTAGGAAAGATTATATTTAAAAAGAGTAATTTTGATAAGCATACCAAAAGGCCCTCTAACAGATAGGCATGTGAAACTTGGCAGTTGGTGTGATCTCGAACCTTACATAATGCATACAAGGAGGAGATTTCGCCCTGCATTTGATTAGTTGTCCAGTGTAGCGGCAGACAATTAAGAAAAGTAAAAGTCCACTTATCAGGGAGTCGTGGAAAATTTGGATGTTGAGCTCTGATTGATGGGGTTATACCCTACGCCAAAGTGTTTGTGACCTAGATGATGAATTGTAATAACAAACATAGTATTTATTCTAAGATATTTCATATAATATGTGTGTATAGGTTATTTTAATATAATTAAAATAGATCATGAATATGTAATTCAGCTTTATGTCATCAAAGTGCGTGACTTTGATAGTAAAACTATAAAGTATTATGAATGCTATTCTAAATCGTCCTGGTCATTTATAGGATATTTGTGGAGACAAATATACTTACGGATACATATAAAAATATATTTATATACGAGCTATAAATATACACCAGTATATTAGTTGATTGATGATCATGTTTTACTGATCATGGATAAATGGTTATCAAGTCATTAACATAGGTATATGTTAGAGATCATATACTGGACTGACCCGCCATAAGAATGCTGCATGTTTTACGTCATTAGCAATTCTTGTAACATAAAGTATTTATAGTCCTTTGACCTGAGATTGTCTTGGTTCTCAACATGAGTAATTTTATACTTTAACATAATCTAACACTGCCTTTAACCGGGTAGTCATAACGGTTATGATTACGTATTTAATGAATCATGTAGAGGGATGAGTGCAATCAAGACGGGATTTGTTCCTCTCATAAATGAGAGAGAGATCTTTAGGCCTCTTGATGAATTGAACTGAAGAAATGTATGGCCATACTCAAATGAATTAATAAGAGTTATTAATGTCATTTGTTCTTGTTCAGTTTAATTCAGGATCAAGAAATATTAATCGATTAATATAAGGATGGCGTATTACATGCCTTATGATCGATATAGATATCGCGTGACAAAGGGACTAAATACGTGATTGTTGATTAATTAAATCGGATCACCGATATTCACTTAAATTGGGTAGTCATGATGGCTTGCTAGAGTCCGCTCATGATTTATAGACTGTCAAGTTTATTGTCAACATTAAGTGAACCTACATGGTCACATACAAAGAACAAACTGAAACGGGCGTAAAAAATCCTAGCGACTTATATGATGAGTTGCATAAGAATGTCACAAAGTATATTGTCATCTTATGTGATAAGATGTGATATATATGTATATAAAGACTATGAGCACAAAAGATCATGTAATCTAGAAGAGTCTAGATGATGGCATATGGATAATGATGAGTGATGTCATACACATCTTTTAGTGTGAAGAGACATGACTCTTCACCTCTATATAAGGACATAGAGGACTCCAAATTCACAACACAACACATCATTCTCTCTCATTCTCTTTTGTGAGACAAAAGAGAGAAAATATACTTTCTAATTTGTATGACAAAATTATGAAATGGTGCTTTCTTTTTGTATAACAAAAATGAAAGAGTGGAATTATATGAGAGGAATTATATACATCTTTTGTGAGATAAAATAAGAAGAGTTTTCTTATGCAAGAGGAGAACAAACTACTAGCATATATATTGTTCTTCTTCCCGTTTTAAGAAGTTTGTTCGTGTGGATACCGATAGAGACGTTCGTACTTTCGGCACTTGTGATCTATTCGGCCTAAGAAGATGAGAACGGGTTGTTGAGAGTTTTGGTGGAGACCGATTGTGTGTGCGGTAGATGACTTCCGCACGATACGACCTAGACGGCTTAGAAGGACGGTAACCGGTTTAGAGGCGCATGGACAACACGCATGGTTTGAGCGTCACGGATTAAGCATAATCCGAAATATACCTTTAAGATTTATTTCTTTGATTTTACCGATACGCACGGATACTCGAATTGGTTTTGGACGAGTTTTTATTTTTCCGCTGTGTTATGCACGTCCAAAACCCAACACTGATTATGCCCAATATCGCACCCAGGCTGGACCGACCCTAAGAAAATTTAATCAAGTAATAATTAAACTCTAGTAGGCATTTGTGAAGGGAAGAAGGAATAACATGATGTGACATGACATAATATAATATAATACTTATGTTACCTTCCTAACTCTATCATCCACTAGGTCTTCCGGCCAATCCTCACATAGCTCAAACGCATATTCAGCTTTCAACCAACTTAGACTTGCCTTTAAACAAAATCAAGCATTTGTAAACAAAATAAAATAAACAAAATTTGACATTTGACTTATAATTGGCATTAACAAGAGATTATGACCATGCTACCTTCAAAGACGCTTTGCTAACTGACATGTCTAAACCCCAAAATCGAGTCTCCACCACACTCTTATTTTTTATGAGCTCCCTGATTTTCATGTCATGCCACAAAAAACACCAATAAAATTTTTACAGTTTTGAGTTAGAATATGTAGTTAAGAGAATCTTATCGGACAACTTTGTTAAATGGGTTGCTTCAAATGATTATGATGAATATAAATCGGCAAACTTTGCCCGTATGTGGTGCTCAAAATTGACAGAAAGAACAAGCAGTGTGGATAGCCAGATAACCAAGGAAACACCAATTAAAAAATGTACGATAAAGAAGAGAAGAAACACGTTGAATTCAAATCGGTTAAAAGATGCAATTCATTTCCATGATAAACTCGCAAGATGCTACATGTTTATGAAATTCTTGATGCATCAGAGCATCCATATATTTATGAAGACAACGATAGTGTATATTAACAAAAAGTGTCAGTCAGACAATCGAAGCCAAAAGTATTGAGTTTCTATCATTCATAACGCAGCGGAAAAAACAAAAAACGAAACAAAATCGAATTCGAAACCCAAAAGAAGGATCCGTGAATTACAATTAAATCAAAGAAAAGTTCATAACTTTGTACCTTCGGATTACGCTTAATTCGTGATGATAAAAAATGAATTTGGTTGACGGTTTTCTTGCCCGATCCAAACCGGTTTCCAAACCGATCCTTTGAATGTTTCGCCTAATCGGTCTCACAAACCGATCTCCAAGCAATCTCCAAACGAACCGATTCTCCAAGCAAACCGATTCTCCAAATAAACCGATTCTCCAAACAAAAATCACGATTTCGACCCAAATCACAAAGAGGCCGCACTTCGCTTCACCCTCTACCGGTATCCACACGAACAACCCCTTTGAACAGATAAAGAACGATATATGCTAGTATTCGTTCTTCATTTCTCTCACAGAAATAACAAAAGAATAATTTTCAGATTTTTCTCTCCTCTTTGTCTCACAAAAATGGACGAAAAATATTATGCCCTTCATCTAATTTTGGGGTGTCTCTTGTGCCTATATAGTCCATAAGTTTCATATCCTGTGTGTATGATAACTATGTAACCATATATGCAACACACCTTATCGTATAAGATGTAGGATTGGATGTGTCACTTGACTATGTAGCTCTCCATACAACTTATCACATAAGTTATGATTTTTCTGTGTACGTCTCATTAGTTGTTCTTTGTGTGTGACCCTGTAGGTTTACTTAATGTTGGCAATAATCATAATGGATTATAAATCATGAGCGGCCTCTAGCAAGACATGGTATAGATGATTCGATTAAACTTAATTTATGTCATGCATTGTATCCCTTTGTTACACAATATCTATATCGTCCATAAGGCATGGTATGTGTCAACCTTATGTTGGTCGATAAATATTTCTTGACACCGAATTTGATTGAACATGAAATGACATTAATAACTCCTTATTAATTTACTTGAGCACGACCGTGCGTTTCTTCAATCAAATAATCAAGAGGCCTAAAGATATCTCTCTCAATTTATGAGAGGAACAAATCCTATCTTAATTAAACTCTTTCCTCCACACAATTCATTATATACCTAATTATAATCTTTATGATCGCTCGGTTAAAGACGATGTTAGACTATATTAAAGTATAAAATTTATCATGTAGGAAACTGAGATAATCTCAAGTCTAAGGATTACAGATATATTCTTTACTGAGAATAACTAATGACACGAACCATGTAGTATTCTCACAGTGGGTCAATCCAGTATATGGTCTCCAACATATACTTATGTTAATGACTTAATAACTCTTATTCATGATTAGTAAAACGTGACCATCAGTCAACTAACATACTGATGTACATTTATAGCTTATCATAAACGGTTTAGAATATCATTAAAACGTCTCACAAACATTCTATGAATGATCAGGAACGGTTTAGAATATCATTCATAATACTTTATAGTTTTACTATCAAAATCACATACTTTGATGATATAAAGCTGAATATCATATTCAAGGTTCATTTTAGTAATAAGAATAAAATAACCAATACGTATTTATTATATAAAATATCTCTAAATAAACACAATGTTTGTTTAACACAATCCATACATCTAGGTCTCAAATATATTGGCCTAGGACATACTACTAACAAAGAGTTAAAGTAAAGTCAAGGCAATCAGTTGTTAAGGTACCTTGGAAGATATATACTCCTCTTCTTGATGCTTTATGTTATCGGCATACGGTGCTAGAGCAAGCCTTTTCCAATTCTGAACAAAATTGAAAAATTCTAAATATGTAGTGCAACAATCCGGAAAAGATGTGTAATATTTCTGTTAGGGTAAAATTACAAACCTGAATAATCTGACGACATTTTTTCCTGCATTCTCTTTCTATTTTCGCAAAGATCCACTTGATACGCTCATAAACAAATTACTGTGCAATTAGTTTCTGATTAAATTATCAACATTTTCAGAACAAATTACAGCACAAAAAAGTCTACCTTGCGCATTACAAGGTGAGATGACCACTCCATGTTGAGTATTCTTCTGAACACCTGAAGTTGATAACAGAGGATGTATGATAAGTTTGACAAGAGAAATAACAACTCAATTAGTTACGATGACTTTTTATTAACTTGACGTACAATAATAGCGTAAGTAATAATTTTGTTAGGAATGCCACATGCTAGACCAGATCGATGAGTAAACTTGGTAACTTGGTCAGAATCAGCATCAACCTACAAGAGATACAATGCACAATTGATATAGTTAAGTCAGCCCCAAATAAAACATTCAGTTTGAGCAAAAGAAAAGAAAAAGAAAACAAGAAGAGAAATAGTACCTTGATGCAAGGCACCACTGCAACTAACTTTTTGATCAGCTCATACTTAAGGTCAATAAGTTCATACAAATCCAAATTTCTCGTTATGACACCATACATATACAAACAAATAGAAAAACAAACAAACAAAATTATGATTAGGCACAAAAAAGACGAAAAGACACCAAAAAATGCAAATTTATGGACAAACAAACCTGAATCAATGGCAATACGAAATTCTTTGGCATACTAATACGGCCTTCTTTCTCCAATTTCTCAAAGACATCCTCTGCTGAATTCTCATACTGCAAGTGATATTTTTATGATGATCCAAAGAAAAACTGAAGAAAGAAAAGGAAGGATTACCGTTATATCCGGTCTTTCATTGAGTAGTACATTAAATTAATACTTCTTCTTGTTCTGTCTGAAAACTTGTCCCGTTGATGAATAAAGAAAAAAATAAGACAAATAAATAAATATAAATTTAAATAAACAAAAATATGATGATATAAAGTGAACCTTCTGAGTTGTGCTAAAAACGCAGTGAAAATGATAGCGGACTATAAATGTTAAAATATGTTTTTTAGAATATAAAAAGTAATAAATAATATGTATGATGAGACTTAGAAGAGTTAGTGGGAATAATGAAGCTATTGAAAATTGATTAGAGTTAATTTCATTTAGTGGATAAATGAGGAATTTTGTGTCTATGTTCAAAATATTAGGGAATACAAGAGTTCATAATGTTTGACTATATAAACATAAATGTGTTGTAGGTTTAAAATATAAAAAAGAGAATTTTAAGAGATTATTCTACAAATTAATATAAAATAAATTAAGAGAGTTTATTTTTTTTAAATAATATATATTTTTTCTATCAAAATGGTATCAGAGCTAAAAAAAGGAAGAAGTGAGAAAATATTGTTGATGGTTGAAGAGGAAGATAAAAAAATTGAGAAATAATTTGTGGGCTAAAAAGATGAAAGAAAGATAAAAAAATAAGAGAGGAAAAAAGAGAAATGAAAGATCAAGAGAAACAAAAATGAAGAAATTGGTGACGGTAAAAAAGTTAAAAAAAGAAGAAGAAGAGATGTTAGAGAAAGGACTCCAACAGAGTTCATGGTGTTCGATGAGAAGATGAGGCAATGCCAAAGTTGTTGTGATGTGGTCGCGTTATAGGCGCAATCATGAAAGATAACAAAAATAAGCAAAGAGTAGACTCATATTCAATCAATGAAGTGAACATGGTGGTTGAAAATAGTAAAACATGACAATCCTCAAGTTGACTGTAACAACGCGAAAACTTGTCGTTTGAGTAATCACGTGTTAACAAAGATATTTGTGTTTTCCCTAATTTCAATATTTAGTGTATATGTGGTATTGAGTTTTGGGGTGTCGAACTCAAGGAAGCAAGGCCTTAAATGTTTTAACGTTCGATATTCACTTTTATTTTAGTGTTGTGTTTTGGAAAGGTTGTTGATGTTGTTTAAAATAAGAAAAATTGCAAGATAAAGATAAAAACAAATTTTCTTTTTTTTAAAATTTTTAAAGAGAAATAGCAGGGAAATGATGACGATTTTAGTAACTTGAGAATTACTAATCACAAAAGATAGCAAATTATTTGGTATTTACAAGCAAGGTTTAATTAATTCATTTCCAAAAATCAATTAATAAACACATCAAATATCAGATCCACTCAAAAACTTCCACTTTTAAGTTGTTCTTATATTTGATTTAACCCTTATGTGAATAAAAGAAAGACTCTTCCAAGTCAATATTACTCAAACAAATCTCAACAAATCTCATAAATATTTAACGTCAAATCATTCTTCTAAATAACTCAACTATAAATCTCATAAAAAAAATGTCAAGATTTAATCTTAAAATACCATGATAAATGCAAAGTTTACTTAAGATTTCATCAACAAAAACTACACAAAAAGTCTTTTCCCTACTTTTAAAACTACTCACTCATGTCCACAAAAACCATACTTGCATCAAATAAAATACAATAAACAGAAAAATAAATCAAACCCTAAAGATGCGAATCATTCTCGATCTCTCCCCTTATTGGTCGATTTAATACTTGCTCCTTCTAGATCAAGCACTTCTCTCTTTTCTAAAATTCTATTATCTCTTTTTACTCTCAAGAAATGAAGATTTGAAGCTTGTGGGCATTAATGGTGGAAAAGAGAAGAGATGAAAAATGGTGAAAAAGATGAAAGAAAAATGGATGCATGAATTGATATAAGAATGAATGTGTGAATGGTGTTTTAGAGAGAGAAAAATGGGGTATTTTTATAGAGAAGAATGACCTAGAAAAATTTGGAAATAAGCTTGTGGGACTAAAAATTTAACTTGATCCGGATTTTGAGTTGGGTAGCAATTTGGGGGATCTATTTATCATTTCCCTTCATTCTCATCCAACTCAAACTGATTGTACACGTGGCATGCCCTGATTGGCTCCACTAAATTCTTGAATTTAATCCGACGAACCAGATATTGCCACGTGTCCTGGGCAAAGGATTCTGTGACAACTCATCGCCACGTGTCACTTCTTGATTAGGCAGTTTACGAACCTCGTACTGCCGGCTGACGGTACTACAGAAAACACGTGACGATCACCTCCATTTCTTTTCATTGGAGCGTCCAGTGTTCGTTGAAACATGTGTTAATTGAGCAACGGAGATGTCCAGTTACGAATGAACCGGAGAGAAACGTTTCTGGTTCTGAAAGAAACGCGTTTTCCTGTGTGCGTTTGACACGTGGCGAGAGATTAGTGGCAAAAATTCAAATCTCGTACTGACGTCCGTACGGATGCGTCAGGTATTTCAGTGATGCTCCCCAATCACAAGCTGCCACGTGTTCTCTCTTTATCCAACTTCAACGAACCAGCCACGTGTCGCCTTCTGATTTGCTGAGTTTTAACGGGATCTGCCACGTGTCAGTCGTTTATTGGTTGGAAATCGAAACTTATTTCCCTTGATTTCTGTGCTAAACAAACTCTTGAGCCATATATGGACACGTGTCACACTCCGGTTGGTTGAAAGGGGTTTGACCAGGTCAAAGGTTGACTTTGAGTAAGGTTGACCAAATCTTGTATCGCATTTTCTGGGAGTTCTAGAAGGTCTTTTTTCGCAAGGTTTGTACCGTTGGATTTGTATCGTCGCGCTCTTCGATTTGGTACCCAGTTTGACTCCTTTTGGAAAACTTGACTTTTGGTCAACTCAGTAATTTCCTGGGTTTGACTCTTCGTCTTTTTGTGAATTTTGTAGGTCTTGGCTCGGATAGTTGACGGATAAGGGTTACAAGAATTTTGGAGAATCGTGTGCAGGGTTTTCGCGGAGATTTTTCGAAAATTCAGCCATCTTTGGCCCAGGATTTTAAAATAGGCTTGTCATTTGGAGTTTGACTGTTCACCAAGTTGTCCAAATATCGTTTTCTCGGTTTTTTTACCTGAAAAATCACACAAAAGTGTGTTAAGAATCTCACAAATAATTTTTATTAATTTTAAACATTTTTTATTCATTTTATGTGATTTAATGATGAATTTTACATGATAAAAATCCTAAAAATGTGTATAAAAATACACATTACATTAACACACGTGCTTCTAGCGATATCACCAAACTCACTAATCTTGTGAGCGAATTACAAAAGTTGCAAGATAAATTGAACGCTAAAGAGACCAAATTATGGAATAAGGTAATTAGAAAGGTGATGGAAGCATAACCTAATGTCCCCTAGCTGCCTCCTAATGCATCGTTATTCCCGACCCAATTTGGAAACAATTTTGAATTTAGTGATTCTCTAAATGCTAATAATGGGCAAATGATGCATCAGTTTGGTGGTTTTGCTAATACTGGTAAGATCATTATGGAAGAGCCTTCATTCTATACTGGCCATAATTCTCTAAATGCCAATAATGGGTAAATAATGCATAAGTTTGGTGTTTTTCCTAATAATGATAAGAGAATGAAAGTGCCTTTATTCATTTTCATTTGCCAGCATTCGAGCTACTTTCATCATCATTCGAGCTGCCTTCATCATCATTCACTCTATGAATTTGCAACGGGAGAAAGGGGTCAACAGTCAACACCAACAAACTTGTGTGTTTCGCGCTCGGGTAGTTGCCGTTTCTGGTGTTTTAGTCACCTTTCGGGTACAAACAGAGGTTCAAATTGGAGTATCTAACCCTCATTTACCAGCTGACATGCAACAAACAAAGGTTGAAATTGGTGCCGAAACTCTTGGCACTATGGTAGTTCATCTGTCAATTGATGATTTTTATCGATGGCGCAACGCGTGTTAAGACTTTCATAATTTTGCGGAAGAAACTATGAGATGACACAAGTAGAGAATCATAGTTTTAGATGAAAAAACTATGGTCTTTGATGAAGACTCATGATTTAGTGGATATAGTGAAGTGCGTGGTTGTGACCTTGTCAGTGTTCCCAACATGGGAATGTTGTGTTCCCGATAAGGGAATGTCAAAGTTCAACATGAGATGTCGATGTGAGTCCCGAGTTACGGAAGAGTTGTATCCTGAGCAATGTCTCGGATAAGAAGGGTGGCAGATGGCCAAAGAGGCGTAAAATGAACTCCTAAGTGAAGGCAGTGTGTCAGAATAACGATGGCATGAAGTTTTGACTAAATGGCCATAAGACGCAATGACGCAAGTTGTTCAAGAGGAGTTGATAGATGATGTAACGTGGATCCATGGAATCAAGTTAAATTTGTAATCCGCTACAAAGAAGAATTGATGAGGAGTATCATGATTAATGAGAAAAGAGACATACACTACGCATGAAGTGATCCACGGATGAAAGCAAATATTAAGTTTAAGGGGGGTGTTGAAATATTAAACTTAATATTAATAATAATTATTTAATGTTGTTTAGAATATAAAAAATAATAAATTGTATGTATAATGGGAGTTAGAGGAATTAGTGAGAATAATTGAATTAGTGGACATTGATTAAACTTAATGTCATTTAGTAAGTAAATGATGAGTTTTGTGTCTATGTTTAATGTAGGAAATACAGTTGGCTATATAAACATGGATATATAGTAGGTTGAAAATATAGAAGAGAGAATTGTAAGAAATTAATTCACAAATTAATATAAAAGAAATTAAGAGAGAGTGTTTTTTTTAAATAATAGAGTTTTTTTTCTATCAGTAAAATCTCAGAGTTCATTGTCGTCGCAGTGGCTGGGGTCGAAAACACCGCGTGCAGAGAGAAATTCTTCGAACGATTCGATTTCATCGTTGGACTTAACTGAAGAAGGTCGGGAACAGCAATCATCGTCAGGCGATTGAGACCAGATGCCGTGCTCCCATTCTTCGTCATCTTCTTCTTCAAACAGCTCTTTTCCTTCATCTTCTTCTTCAATCTTACTCTCGTCATCACCCATCAGCTCTTTTCCTTTACTTGTCGTGCACGCAACCAGACTTAGACTCTGTTTAGACTCCTCTTCTACTTCCTGATTCGATTTTCTTTTCCTGCACTGCCGCATGGTGCCAGAGCCCCCAAGCTCGCCTTCAACATGCAACGCAACACAAATCAATCAGAATTACAAGACCACCCAAGTACCAAATCTTATACCACTTCACTCATGTCTCAGTGAACTCACGGTACAGTGTTGAAATAAACAGAATTCACAGAGATCTATGAATAAACTGAGCCATTTACCATGGTGGCTGACTTGGATCAGTTCAGCTTAGCTCTCCAGAAAATAGGAGCAGGAAGACCAGAGCAACCAAAATATTTCTTAACATTTAAATAACGACCAAATCCCAGCCGTTTCTTTCTTTATATTTCTGCTGATTCATTTTATCTCGACCGAATTCAATTTCTTCCATTTCAACATGGCCTACTTTACTAATTTTTCTTTCCTTTCTTTCCTCTCTATTTCTCATTCAGACGCGCAGGCATGCTGGGATTTTAAGGCAAATTATGATTGCTCTTTTCAACAGAAAGTGAACCATGCAGTGCGCGACATAATGATATTTGGTCAGTCGGCCCATTTTTTTCTGTACACCACAAATTATACCAATTTTATGTCTTACTTCAGTCAGATTTCTGTTTCCTTTCACTCACCTTCCGGCTACCTCCACTATCAAATTAACTCTTCTCTAGTACGATATGGAATACTTGTATGGGGTGTATTCAATACCCTTGATATCCCAAATATGCAAATTAACTGGACCATTTTAATTTTCACCAATCTTTTTGGTAATCTCATTGTGTTATATCATCGTAATTATTTCAAACATTAAATAATCTTCTCAAGTTTAGTACGATATGGGATACTTGTATGGGGTGTATTCAATACTCTTGATATCCCAAATATGCAAATTAACTGGACCATTTTAATTTTCACCAATCTTTTGGTAATCTCATTGTGTTATATCATCGTAATTATTTCAAACATCAAATAATAAGACGTGGGCAGATCTTAAATATTGATTAATAGTTGAATTTTTTTGTTTAGTATTTGTTAGTAGTACATGAAGAGAATGTAAAAAGTGAGTATATGAAGAAAGATTAAATAGATAAATAGAGCCTGTTAAAGACTAAAAGAGAGCATATGAAGAAAATATTATGTAAATGACTATAAAAAGTGTTAGTCTATATAATTAGATTTTTAAAATTTCTGTTATAATAAATGATTTTATTTTGAACTAACAATAGGTCTAAACTAAATATATCGCAGCGTTGAACAGGTCTGACTCCTCTCATAGTAGTCATTATTCACTTTAAATAATTAATCTAGGGAAATTAGAAATCACTCGGGGTACTGTAGCAACGGTTTAAAATTATATACTGTTTTCTCACATTCCTATATACACTATATACCGTTTTTATTTTTTTAAATATATACTGTTTACCGAATGAATTTTTATATATTGTTTGTTTTCAGTTTATATGTTTGTATATACTGTTTTTATTTTTTTTAAATATATACTGTTTTATAGAACGAATTTTTATATACTGTTTGTTTTCAGTTTATATGTTTGTATATACTTTTTTTTTAAGCTCAAGAGGCGAAATGCCTCTTTGAGATTTCATTGATTAAATTTAATAAAAAAATTATTTACAAAGCAAGTTCAAAGTAAAAGAATAAATCTCTCAAATGAGAGTTTATAAAGAAAAGAAAAGAGAACCAGAATACAGATGTTTGCATATACTGTTTTCAGGTTTTATATACTGTCGTTACAGAATCGCTACAGCAATCTCGTGCAGTATCAGCTCCCATTAATCTATCCTAAGACATGTGACCCTACTTAATTGGTGCCCACTAATCTAAAGCTGGATTTGTTTCTTGTCTCACTTAGCACTTATCACACATCTATCTACCCATGAAACAGGTCACACATTACAAGCATAAACACCTAATATTTTGACCCACTATACGAACATCTAAAGATTGAAGAACATTGGAGATCGTCTCTCTCACACTTCGCTGTCATTCCTTTCCGACATATTCCAACGTTCTAATTTTCTAAACTCTCACTTTTTCCCCAAGAGCCCCTCTTATTCTCCCAAATGAAGACAAAGGGGCGCGGCTCTGCATGTCTTACTATCAACGATAGAAACAATCCACTAAATGCCATGAACCCATCTCATGCTTGTCTTTAGATTATATGACCGTTGGTATTTTCCTTTGTTTGTTGGCCCTCTCTCTTTGATGGTTCTTATGTGCACCTTCTGTGTGAGATACATTTGTGTTAGTCTTGAGTGAGTGAGATACATTATTATATTTTGTTAGGAGCCAACCATAACTGATGATCATAACATTACATCATAATGACTGAATGTATCTAGAGCAATGAAATGTCTAGAAAAATATTTTGAACATCTATTGAGAAATCAATAATTGAACATATATAATATTATTTTATTTCATCTATTAGTTCTTTGGTGTAAATGTAAGATTGCCTCATTCTAGATGTAGACGCTAAATGCAAACTTTGTTATGATACACTTATTAAACATATATAATTTTATTTTATTTCATCTATATTATTCTTTGGTGTAATATTTCAGTAAACAACAAATCATTTTATATTACAATTAAAGTAATACATCGCCTAAAACAAATATCTACATTTACATATATTTCCAATCGCATCAATCCGATTTGGTGTCTTTCTTTATGCAATTTTTCTTTTCCTTCTTATTTTTTCTTCTCTTCTACTTCTCAATTTCTGAGTTAATGTTCATCATCACACAATTATTAACACTTTTAATTGGAAAATTCTATATTTTTTCCGTTGACAACGATTTCATACAAAAATGTGCCACACAAGAACCTTTAATATCTTTAAGGCTTCCTTTACTATATTTTAGCTTTTTATTATCCTTCACTTATTCCGAGGATATTACTCCTATGTCTTATGTTTTAATTAGTATTTTACCTTGAGTTGCTCATTGGTCCACAAGGTACCCATGGTGCAAAAATCCAAAGATTAGAGATAAAAAGCATCCTCTTTTTATTATTAAAACCTTGTTGGATAGAAAGGATCAAGGCTTTATCTTCCTGATCGGTTCTCTTTAATCATCTTATTTCCATATTCTATTCTTATTTCTCTCCTACTTTTTCAATTTTAATAAAGCTGAAAAATATAAAAAAGGGAATAGCATGCATGCATTCTATTTTGGTGCATGCAATTTTCTGACCTAACATGTTTCAGAGGGCACATGGTTACATTTCCTCTTTTACATGTTATTTCATTATCATTTGGAGGGTCCCGTTTGATCAGTCCAGGTCATATCTATGCAGATATGGAACCATTCCTTATAAAATAATTATTTCTTATTATTTGAAGGGAGCAATTACTCCATGTTTTGTTGCAAACGGGATTCGAATTCATAACCTCTCACTTCATAAGCATCGTGTTTAACCATTCCATTTTGTATGATAAGTTCTTCTAGTTCGCAAAACGTAGGTTTTTTCTATTTGCAAAAAAATAGAAATTGTCATCTCAAATGAAATGTCACACATCAGTTGCCCTGTTCTTGTTTATGCAAATATATATTTTTTATTTTATTTTTATTTTTTCCTTTTTTCTATCAAATCCATTTTAATGTAAAAGGTCATATTAGTTGCCAAAATTTATCTGGGTCATCCTGAAATGATTATTTTTTGAAAACATGTCATCTCAAATGCACAAATACTATTTTACAAACTAAATAAAAACAATCTCATTTTTTACAAACTAAAAAAAACAAACCTTATCTGACAGAATAACTCAAGATGTGGGATGAATGGAGAGAAATCCATGACCGTTGGGGGGCAAAACATTCCAAAATTAATTATGTGCATGAGAACATTTGTTCATGTGATTCCAAATCAGATTCCTACGTACATCCCTAGACTTTGATAATTATTAAGTGGCATAATATCACCATAGATCAAACCAGTGATAGCCAGCCACGTAACTCATGGCTGATATGGTGCATTTTCATTGGCTAGGTCCTAAGTGAGCCAATTCCATTATAATTTATTTTTGCTTTTAATTAATTTTTCCCTAGACTTAGATCTTAGCTCTCTTTATAAGACACAGTACAGTTCTTTTTCTTATTATTCACTTACACCAATCCACCCTCTCTCACTCAATCACACACAGACACACACACACAAATGGGGGCTACACACTTATTCGTCTTCCTCTCTATATTTGCACTACTATTTTCTCTTTCAAGTTCTTGTGATGTAAATGCAACAAAGAAGAGTCACCATGGTTGGATCGGACCCGTTGGCCAGCAAACAATAATAGTCGATGCAAGTGGGGCCGGCGATTTCTTATCCATCCAAGAAGCAGTTGACTCAATACCTGTAAATAACACGAAGCGCTACATTGTACAAATCAATGCCGGATCTTACATGTAATATTAATTTCATTTTCATCTCACATATTATGGTTTTATATTGCGCTAATAACATTTTTTTTGTGTGTTTTAGAGAGAAGGTGATTATACCGGTGACAAAACCGTACATAACATTTCAAGGTGCGGGACGAGACGTGACGACAGTAGAATGGCACGACAGGGCGAGTGATCGAGGGCCGAATGGGCAGCTTCTCCGCACGTATAATACGGCTTCTGTAACAGTTTTAGCTAATTATTTCACTGCTAGAAATATCAGCTTCAAGGTATGCTTTTTGTTTAGCTTTTAATTTATGGCCGAGCTCGGTTGATGTAGCGTACAATGAGTAGGCAAAATTGGCTTAACTCAATTACAATCCAGGTTTTGTTCGATTTTATTTTTGTATTTTGTTTATTGTTTTTATCTTATTTTGGAGTGTCTATTATTACAACTTGATTTTAAGTATCTTTTATTTTGAGTAGTGAAAGAAAAGAATAAAATGATAAATCTATATCTATATCTATGCAAATATAAAATAAAACAAGATAAAAGATAAATTATTCATTAAAGGGACGAAACGTTAGGCACCCAAAATAGAACATTAAAACTAACAACATTTGAATTTCATAAATCTCAAAAACAAATAGAACACATCACCGGCGCCGAAATCAGGACTGGAAGGATGGCAAGCGGTGGCATTTCGAATATCCGGCGATAAAGCATATTTTTACGGTTGCGGTTTCTATGGAGCGCAAGACACGCTTTGTGATGATGCGGGTCGGCATTACTTCAAGGATTGTTATATCGAGGGGTCGATAGATTTCATCTTTGGCAATGGTAGATCCATGTACAAGGTAATTAATAGCCCTGACTCTTTTTAGATCGAATCCACAATTTGTGGTTTGATAGAATTTGTTAAATATATGCTACACAACACTTAAAAGAGACGCAAATTAGATGTTCCGCACAACATTTATATCTTTCTGTTCTGCATAAAAATGAAAGAAATATTTTCAAATAGAGAAAGCTAATGAAATACACTATTTTTGAATTACGGTACCTTTGAAATTTACTCTTTATTTATAAAGTCTAATACCACGCACCGACATATGAAAGTACAAACAATCATGTATTCTAACCGATATCCTCTCATTCTATGCATAGGATTGTGAGCTGCATTCAATAGCGGAGCGATATGGCTCGATAGCAGCGCAAGGAAGACAAAGCCCATGCGAGCGTACCGGTTTCGCTTTTGTCAACTGCAAGGTGACCGGCACGGGCCGTTTATACTTGGGCCGGGCCATGGGACAATACTCAAGGATAGTTTACGCGTATACGTATTTTGATAATGTTATCGCTCCAGGCGGCTGGGACGACTGGGATCACAATAGCTTTAAGAACATGTATGAAACCCTCAACCCTAAATTTTTTTTAATGTGATTAGAAAATATGAAACCATTAGGTTGAAATAGAACTATGTTTTTTTTAGATAATAATATCGTTGGCTAATGTGTTACGCGATAAAATAATGGATTTCATATGTTTTAAAGAGATAGAATACCTTACTCATTACATAGCAGTTAGCACATATCTAAATACATATTTAACGATTCCAACGGAGAATAAATCATAAATATAAGACTTCAAATATTTAATTAAGTATTACAACAATCCTAACTAATCTATATACACATTATAAGAAAATATTATATTGCAAGGGAATGCAAATTCAAAATAATCCTTTTGAATCACTTTGTTCTTTCTGGTCTTTAATTATACCTAATTATGATTTTTTTTTACAGGACTGCTTTCTTTGGAGTGTACAAAAACTGGGGCCCAGGCTCAGCCTTTGTACATGGTGTTACGTGGGCACGCGACTTGGATTTTCAAACGGCTCATCCTTTTCTTGTAAAGAGCTTTGTTAATGGAAGGCACTGGCTTGGACCCAATGATGCATAATTGATAATTCAACATGCATTAGTTAAATATTGATCTCTAATTTATTCAATTTGGTGATAGAAAAGTGATATATATATATATAGTTCGTGCAAAGATAGGTTAATTGTTAATTTGAGAGATGGAATAATAGTACATATATTATTGTTTTGTTTCATGCGTTGATTTGTAGTAAAATAGATGTGTTTGGCTCTTTCTTCAAGTTGTAATTTTGTATCTTTTTGGTTAATATCAGTTGTAATTTTTTGCATTAGAGTGAGCCCTTCTGGAAGCACAAATTATATAAACATTTGATATAACTATACAGATTTAATCAACAATCCTTCAGATTTAACAATCCAAAATGAAAGAAAGATAAACAATTTTTATGTTTCGCTAATTTTTTTTTTTTTTTTTTTTTTTGAAATATGAAAATATAAAAGTACATTTTTTTTAATGAACATATATAAGCATGCAATATCCAGTAGTTTGCAAAAACCCAACAATAAGATTCTCCTACTTTTATATATAACCAAATACAAAGCCACTTTCATAATCAGTTATACAAAACCATCTGCAATTAAATTTTTCGATAAAAAAAGAAAAGAAAACAAAAATTAACAAAAAAAAAGTTTGCATTTGCCTTACAAGCAGTGTAAATATTCAATATTATTTTTCAAAATTCAGAGAACAAAATAGCACTGCCCCACAAAATGCTAATATTCATTCATTCACATTATACTGCAATTCTCTGGTGAGTCAAACATTCCTGGTGACCTGTATTAAAATTTACAAAATGTTAGATCCATAAAAAATTAAACCTAATTTAACTTAATTTTCAGAACATTTAATTCATATATTTTTTTAGAGTCATAAGATAATTATCACAACTCACGAGAACACAATTTCATTATTTAATAAGAATTTAGGATCCCGAACTTAACAATTAAATTCAAACGTTTTCAATATTCCATTTTAATTCAAAATATTATATTTTTTATTCCAAACCCTTTAAAATTGGACCCAAATACCAAAGCTCACAATTTGACTTCCATTTTTATTGAAAATATTATATTTTTACTCCCAATATTCTATTTTCATCCCAAATATTCCATTTTTAAACAAAAAAAAAAACTCACATTTGAGCCAAACTAGCCATATCCAAATCCGATGTGATTTCCTTTGGGATATTTTATTTAAAATATACTATGAATATTCTCTATTTTTTTTTTCAAAACACCCAATTTTTCCTACAAATATTCCATTTCTACTCCCAATATTCTATTTTCACCCCAAACATCCCATTTTCTTTAAAATAAAATCCCACATTTATCCAAAACTCGCCATATCAAAATATTCTATTTTTAACCAAAAAATTCGAATTTCACACTGAATATTTTATTTTCATCCCAAACATCCCATTTTCTTTAAAATAAAAACTCACATTTGTCCAAAACTCGCCATATCCAAATCAGGCGCGATCTCCTTGACCAAATCCTCAGGCGGCTGGCCGCACTCCTGCATTTTTTGCATCAGGTCCACAATCTTTCCGAAATTCCCAGGGTCCTTTTCGTAAACTTCGTTCAACTTGATAATGAACTGGTACTGCTTCGTGTAGCGGGCGAATTCGTCTTTTGACAAATTGGGTTTGTTGGATTCGAGCCAGGTTGGGTACTTTGAGGCGATTTCTTTCATCGGCTCGTGGAGGATTTCGGGCGAGAGGAGTTGTTGCATCATTGTTTCTACGATCGATTCCATGTCCTGTTTAAAAGGAGTTGAATTGGTAAAATTGAGAGTAAATTGGGTAAAGTTGAGGGGAAATTGTCATGATTGAGGGTTTAATTGAGAGAAAAAGGATTAAAAGAATCAAAATGGTAGTTTGCAAAGCTCGTTCGAAGAACGGATCGAGCTTTAAATTGGGTGAAATCGATGTTAAATTGAGGCAGAATTGTATAATTGAGGGTCAATTGAGGGTAGAAAAGAGAGGGAAAAATAATATCAAACTCATATTCTTCAAACCACATTTGAAGAATGCAAGAAAAAGAATTAAAATCGGAAATCACAAAACCCAAGTAATTAAACTTTGTTGAGGAATCATCACCTGAGAGCCTGCGAGTTCTTCGAATTGCTTGACGAACTCCTCGACCATGGCTTCATCCTGAAACCCCCCCTCTCCTCCTCCTCCTCCTCCTCCTCCTCTGCCTCCGCCAGAAGAGGCGGCCGTGACGGTCTCCAGCCCTCGCACAGTCTCCCTCGTCTGCTGCGTCAGCTTCTCCAGCGCCTCCGACGCGTAATTCACCTTCCCGCCCCTCTGAGGGGTGGACGGAGCTCGCTGCTTGCCTTTCCGCCGGTCCGGCAACCCCATCCCCAGCCCGGTCGGGCCAAAAGAAGACGGCTTTGATGATGATGAGGAGGATGATGATGATTGGGCGTTCTTGGCCAGATCCAGCTTGTTGAAATCATCCAGCGCACCTGAATCATGCAATCAAATCAAAATTGAAGAATTGGAAAGGGTTTTTGGTGAAAATCGGAGTGTTGAGGGATTTGTGTACTGTCGAGGAGGTCATCGAGGTCGTCGGAGGAGGGATCGCCGGCGCCGGCCATGATCGTCGGAGATGGAGATTTTGAGGCGGAGGAGAGGGAATGTTAATGGAGCGGTGTGAATGTGAATTGAATGATTTATGGGGGTTGGGAGGGAAAATGGTCTCGTCGTGTTAGGATGTGGTGAGAAGATAAGAGATTATTGATTAAGAAGACTATTATTATTATTGATCATAATGTAATTAGTTGTTATTTTAATCTTAATATATATGTATTTTTTATGTTTTAATGTGATGTCATTGTGTCGAATTATTATTATTTTTAATTTGACAACATAATATTGGGCAAAATATAATGTTATTTCGTTTTTATTTTATAAAGTATGAAATGTACAATGGATAGATAAAATAGTATATTGATATCAAAAAATATACATTAGACATGTGAATATATATACTAAATGCATAAAAAAATCCAGAATACCCAAAATGTTAATTTAATTTACTTTTACCGATCAATGTTACATATAAATTATAAAAATATTAAGTGAAGTGAATGGGTAAAGTAAACAAATACAATGAATTTCATATCGTATTAATTAGATGATGTTTATATATGCTAATATTTATTCCTCTCACCTACTATTATTACTTACCAATCCATGCTCTTTATAATGTTCCTTGAATAATGAAATTTGTGTTCATGGTCATGGAACACATATAATAAACATTCGAACCAATTCCTTCAGCCCAGCTCAAAAATGGTGGCAGGTTGCCTCGTTCCCATCGCCGGTCCAGCGATCTCTCACTCCGCCGGTCGCCGCCTCACCTCCGCCGCTGGACCTCCTCCTCTATCACTCCGTACCGTCGGAGGAGGATCCCGTGTTCCATTCTCTCTCCGTGCTTCTTCTTCGTCAGAGAACTCTCGCTTGGTTTCTTCTAATGGTTCGTCGAGTTTAAGGCGAGAATCAATTAATTACTCCATTTTATGTTAAATTTAAGTGGTATTCAATTTTGTTAACTTTCAATTCTATTCAGTTCCTTAGTTTAACTTCAATTTTCGAATTGTTTGTGTTGTTGCAGGACTGACAAGTTCTTCGAAGTGGAGATGAAAGTGCGGGATTATGAACTCGACCAATACGGAGTCGTGAATAATGCCGTCTATGCTAGTTATTGTCAGCACGGTAAATCAAATTATTTCGTGAAATGAAAATTTTGTTTCTAATAAATATAATTTTTGTATTTAATAAATATAATTTTTGTTCTTAATAAATATAACAGGCCGGCATGAATTATTGGAGAGGATTGGTATAAATGCGGATGAAATTGCACGAAATGGAGAGTCTCTTGCGCTTTCCGACTTAAATCTCAAGTTTTACGCGCCTTTAAGGGTATTTGATAATTTTTATTAATAACAGTATAACTATCCAAATCCAACAAATTAGAAAAAATTGTGACATTTTTTTCGTACTTTTTATCAGAGTTCTGATAGATTTGTAGTCAAAGTGCGGGTTGTTGGGATCACAAGTGCACGAGTTTTTATCGAGCATTTTATTTACAGATTGCCTGATCAGCTCGTAAGTCTTTTTACTTTCATTTATCCTTTTTTTTTCTTTTTTTGCATAAGTTAATTAAATTCATGTTTTTCTTTGTATTTTCAGCTTATTTTGGAGGCAAAAGGGACAGTCGTTTGCCTCAATAAAAGCTACAAACCGACTCGTGTATCGAAAGACTTTGTTTCTAAAATGACGCAATTTTTCTCATCTGACGATTAATACTTAATTACAATTCCTGTTTCAAAAAAAACAAAAAAACAAATAGTTAACTACAATTCAAATTTTCTTTGTTAAATTTTTAGCCAATAATTGGTTCTGAATTTCGTTATATATATGGTTTTCTTTATTTATTTTTTTTATCAGTTTCGATTATTTTACCAAATGATTGCTTCTCATTTTGAATATAAGCCCAAAAATGTTGACAGGCCCATGTAAACTGGTATTGTATAATAAAATAGTGATGTGGTTTCATTGTATAATTATTTGAAAAAAATTTCATATTTGCCATTAGGAAAATTTAAACATTATATTTACCATTACAAAAATAATGAATTCTGGTTTCAATTTGTATTGTTCAACTTTTTCCCTCATTCATTTGGGCCAACAAGATCTACATTATTGGTCCTCCAAAAAAAAAAAAAAAAAAAAAAAAACCTATACAATGAATCATTTTCCTATATGAATCTATGATCATTTAGCACCAATACATAAATGGGTCAACATTCAGGCCTGCCCCACTTAAACCCTAAAATACATCCCAAAACCCCTAAAAATACACATAGCAACAAACATATTATCAAATTACAAGAAAATTACATCATTAAGACACTGACAATTTCAACATAGCCTCAAATATTCCACACAAAACATTTCATTCAAAACCCCCTTCACACCAACCTATTCCTCTCTCCCTCTACCCCATCGCATACTTCAACGAGCCCCCCGAAAGAACAAATAACTCAACGCAAAATCCGCCACAAACAAAAACCCCCACAAGCGAAAAATTACAAAAAAATTACATCACTAACAAATCCAACATATTTCTACTCGAGGCATATTTCAACATACACACTACTAATTTGCACCAAAAAAAAAAAAAAAAAAAAAAATCATGAAAACCTCCCTCAAAACTACTTATTTTTCCTCTCCTCCGAAACCCTAAACCCCCCTCAATCTACCCCATGGCGTACTTCAAGGAGTCCCCGGCACCGCCCTGAAAGAACAAATAACTCAGCGCAAAATCAGTCACAAAAATCCCGACCAGCGAGACCACGACGGCGGACGTCGTCGACTCGCCGACGCCCTTGGCTCCGCCGTGCGTCGTGGCGCCCCACGCGCAGCTCACGACCGAAATCACCGCCCCGAAAACAGCGGACTTGATCAGAGAGCTGACGATGTCCCAGGGGCGGAGGGCGCGGCGGGCGGAGTCGAGGATGATGTTGACGGAGACGCCGAAGACGGCGTCGGCCAGGAAGGCTGAGGAGGCCAGGCCGATGAAGAAGGAGAGGAGAGTGAGGATGGGGAGCGCTAGGACGGAGGAGATCACGCGCGGGGTGATCAGGTAGTCGATGGGCTGGGATCCCAGCACGCGGAGCGTGTCGGTTTGTTCGGATACCTGATTAATATTGGGTATGAATTAAGAAAAGAAAAAAAAAGAATTTAAATGTCATTATAACTACACCTTGGACATTGAGTGGAAATTGGAATTAGTTGTGTGATTAAAATGATTGGTCGGATTTAAATAACATGAACCAGTATACCGCTGAGACTGTAAAATGAAACATTTGCGTACCTGCATGGTACCGAGTTCCGCGGCAAAAGCCGACCCGATCCGACCCGCCACAACAACGGCCGTAACGACCGGACTCAGTTCCCTGGACAAAGCGAGAGCCAAAACCCCTCCGACCGATCGATGCAGTCCGAGCCTCGTAAACTCCCTCACGAACTGAATCGTGAAAGCCATGCCGACGAACGCCGCCGTGAGCAGCGCGACTCCGGTGGAGCCCGGCCCGATCCGCTCGAGCTGCTGCAGCGTGTTCCTCCTGTGGACCTTACCCGTCAACACCCGGTGCGCGACCTGCCCGGCGAGTATCAGCGCCGTGAGGCCGCGCCATAGCGCGCGCGGCGGGGAGAAGTTGGAGAAGAGCGGCGGAGGAGGAGGAGGAGGAACGGAGGAAGTGGTGGCGGAGTTATTGACGATTGAGTCAGGGTTGTCGGTGCAAAGGGGGATAAGGGAGATAGAGCGGGGATGGGGATAAGTTTTAAGGCGGAGAGGGATTGAGAGGAGGTTAGGGCGGAGAGGGAAAGAGCGGGTTAAGAGAGGAGGAGGGGATAAGGGGCGGAGGAATAAGGAGAGGGATCCCATGGAATAGCGCTGGGCATGAGTGAGGAATGGAATAATATGATTCAGAAGGAAGGAAAGAAAGGAAAGGTGAAATTGCGAACTGTTAGAATTCCTTTAATTGGGCTGGGTTGTGTAGAAGCATAGTTGGTCACCAATAATTTAAGTATTAACTAGGTATTTGTATTTTCTGAATAATTCAAAAAATGAGAATTTTCCGTCTCCATTTTAATAATTCGTAATTCACGAATTTTTGACAAGAGAAAATTTTGACCCGAATTTTACGAATTTTTACCAAATAATAATATTTTTTCAATTATTTCTAAATAAAAAGTTTGTATTTACATAATTTATATATTGAATTATTCCGAATAATTAGCCGAATTGATAAATTATTATCGTCTCAGTTTTATTTGACCGACTTAGAAAACATTCAATACGAATTATACACGAACGTATCGTGAATCGTATTATTCGCATATGTAGAAGTTAGTCTTTTTAGTCTTTTCAAGATGTTGCATCACCAAAATAATCTAAATTAGAGTTATTGAATAATAATCAAAATATTTACATCTCAGTTATTGATTATGGTCCGATTTAGTTTAAATATTTTGTAGCTGTTTATGTGTTAGTTATTTTAGGCCTATCTAAAAGTCCTTCTCAAGATACGACATCTATGTTTTCGTTTTTTATTACGGTCATTAGATGCGAATCCAACAATCTGAATTTTTAATTTGTTGATGATGAAGAGATTTAAAAATATTACACTATTGTCTACATAAAAAAATAACCATGTAAAGTATATATTCATAAAATGATTTATACGTCATTAAAAAATTATGATAAAATTTTGAACAATAATTGATTTGGATTAGCCCATTAGATATAATAAACAAAATAATATATTGTAATGAATTTTTAAATAGATTTTTTATTTAATTAAAAATGATAAATTGCGACACATATTTGTTATTCAGCTGAAGAAGCTCTGTTGATGTGGAAATTTTTTTTATTAAAAGAATTATTTTTGATATTAATAAAAATTCGATCAAGAAGGTATTGTCCTCTTATGTTATACTCATTTGACTAACTGATTTAGAACTAATTGACCGTAACTAGGATTTCATTTGTAAATAATCATAAATTTCAAATACTTGAAGCACAACGCGAGATTTTTTTTAGTATTCTCTAAAATAATAATAATATAACAACAAAAAAGAGAAAATAAAAAGCAAAATTTCATTGAAAATAGAAAACATGAAGCATTATACGCTAAGATTTTAACAAAGATAAAGCTTAATTACATTTTTTTTTTGAACTACTCAAGTGAGGAGATTTATTTAAAAGAAATTATCTTGATGAGTATTGAACCCATAACCTTTTGGTTGATGGGGTGGTGTTTTACCGCTTGAACTAGCAAGTTTTGACAAAGCTTAATTTCATTGATTTTACGTTGTAGTTAATTAGTTTGAACTGCTAAATGAGAAAAATTGTGTCATTTTAGAAGCAAAGTCTTTCGATAAACGATAAACGAGTCGGTTTGTGGCTTTTATTCAGGCAAACAAGTGTGCACTTAGACTCCAAAATATGCTTAAAAACATACAAAAAATGCATGAATTAAGTATTCATAATGCAGAAAGAAAAACATAATTAAAACTAAAAAGACTTATGAGTTGATCAGGCTGCCTGTAAATTACATTGTCGATAAAAAATCGTGCATTTGAGATTCCAACAAGCTGCACTTTGACTACAAATCTATAACGACTCTGATTAAGAAAAAAGAAAAAAAAAGATTACAATTTTACTGAACCTTTTCAGTTGTAGGATCTTAATAGTAGTATTGAATCAGAATGCTAGTTGAACTGTAAAGATATTCTATAAATAAATAATCATCAAAATAAAATACCCTTAAAGGTGCGTAAAACTTGAAATTTAAATCAGAAAGGGCAAGAGAGTCTCCATTTCTATCATCAGCATTTATATCAATCATCTCCAGTAGTCATGCATACCTGTTTATTATATTTACTAATATTAGAATTTTCACTTGAGGAAAAAAATTTATAAATGATAAAAAAAAAAGCTTCAAGATTACCCTGCTGATAGTAATTAGCATACACAGCATTGTTTACGACCCCATATTCGTCAAGTTCATAATCACGCAGAAGAAGCCAAGTAGGTCGGCGCATCTATCTGATCTAAGGTTCTTCTTTTTCTGCAAAGGGCTGCAGCCAAGCACTCGGGAGAGTGACTTTGCCCGCTAATCAAATTAGTCAAGTCCAATTTATCCTCTTTCCTCCTTAAATGGCTATGGATTTAGAAATCTCAGCCAAATGGACAATGGGCCCAAACTCTTAAATGTCTATACGGTTTTGAGGATCCGAGTGATCTAACAAATACTTCTCAACCGGTCTCCTTTTTTCTTACTCAATTAGCAAAAATAATTCTTATATTCAGTCTCAATATCCTATCAATTGGGTGATAGTACAAATATAAAATTTTGGAATGAAATATGGACTTTCGACGGATCTCTCAAGTCCTTCTTTCCTATGATCTACTCAATCATGAGGAATGACAATGTCACGGTAGCACAAGTTCTTAATGGGGCTATTGATTTTCAACAATTAATAATATCTCCGGATGCCACAATTAGAAATGAGGCTCAAAATCTGTTTCTTGCAATCGCTCTCATCACCCCCACAACTCAAAAAGATAAACTGATGTGGAGATGGAAAATCTCGGGGGAGTTTACCACCAAATCGGCTTATAAAATACTCCACTTGGCGCACATCCTCCAAAGAAACATGATACTTTGGAAAATAAAATGTCCCGAGAAAGTACGTTTTTTTTTGTTGGCAAATGGTACTAGGATGACTCATGACCCAAGACAATCTAATGAAAAGGAGATGGCCTAACCAAGGGGAGTGTACATTGTGCACTCAACACGTAAAAGAAACGGTTACACATCTCTTCTTACATTGCGATTTTGCAATTAAAATATGGAGAACTAAAGGCCTACACTCCGTTGCGGCCGATACAATAGCCAACTTCTAGAAGGATGAGCGATTGAAAAAAATAAATAAAGAAGATCGGAGTACTTGGGGTACGGAGTGGCTTAGCACGTGTTGGACCATTTGAAAGACGCGCAACCACCTCATCTTCCAACAATCAACGCCTACCAGAGAAAATGTCTTAGTAGAGATTGCTCAGCAGAACACTAATTGGAGGAATTTCTGCTAAATGATTATCATCTCTTTCTTTCTTTATTTTCATTCCCTATGAATTGTAATAAATTTTTCGTTTTCTTTTCTTTCTGTAATGTATCAATCAAACACATTTTCTTTTTTAATAATAGAATCTCAGTGCGGCAATCGCCGCTTGAACTTAAAAAAAAAAAATTATCCTTTTTCAAGATTCCATAAAAGATGGGAGGAGTTTAGGGTTCGCAGCCCGCTTGAAAGACTATTTTCGGGTCAGGGTATAATGACAGATCGAGAAGCTTGGCTGTACTAGTGCTTGGCTGCCAAAATAATTATGAATAAAAAGGATATGGATAGATATTAATAATAAGTAAACTATGATTGATTAGTGAATATTTTATGTTGATGCGAGATGGTTACACAAATACTTTAAAATCGAGTCGTATCCGCATCAAATACATATAGGATACCGATATGTGCACAATGCTTGTTAGATACATACGAGATATTCAATATAACATATCCACCTGTTTTATTCTACAATAATAACAGACATTTCTCCTCAAGTAATCAATCAAAAAAAAATAACAGACATTCCTCATATATCTTTTTTAATTTTAAAATATAGAAAATTAGATCTTGGGTTGGTCAAAAGTATAATTAAGAAGTTGGGATACGAAAATATATTAATACGAGTGGTTGTCTCGCTCCGGTTCGGAGCTAACAGTTTTATCGGAAATGATAAAAATAATGATCATATATTTCATAATTTAGCAGCATAACGGCAGATTTACATGATATTTACTATTATGACCATTTTGGTTAATGCATGTTTCTAATTTAAGATATATTCAAATATGAATGTTACCATATTCATGTTATTTTTCTTTTCTATTATAATTATGCTATTTTTTTATTTTTGCATTAAATGTGAAAAAATAATATTTATCACTCGTGATTTAATCCTAAAAAATCATACAAATAACAACGCGGTGATAAACATGAAATTTGTTAGGCAACTAATAATTTGAGATTTTGCAATTTTTACATATGTAGTTTAGTAGGGCTCTTTTGTCATGTACTACAAGTTAAAATTGAAGGTGTATATGTGATATCTTTAGATTATATACTCCTTTACCATAAAATATTTTCAATATTTCAACTCTTTGTTTAGCGCAATACTCAATATTTGTCGAGTAGGCATGAAAAAATAATTTATTTCGATTTCTCATTTTATAGGGTATACATGATATTTTAGCATCTTTTCAAATATAACTTGGATCAGTGTTGTGAATATAAATTATTTAATTAGGATATATCAATTATAATTTAATTTGTATTATTTATAAAAACTCACATTATTACTAAAATATGATCATCAAGTTATTGCTAATAATTTTTGAAACTTTAAGACCATAATTATTGGTGAATATGGCTAACTACGCAATATTTAATTCATAAATACATAATGATTTTAAATTATATGATTAAAGGTGAGATATTTATTTTGGTTGTAAATGAAATCATATCTTAAACATATATACATACATACATAAATACATACATACATACATACATACATATATGTGACATTAATACTTCTAATATTTTTTTTTGAGAAATTTGATATTTATCTTTTTTATTAATAACATGTATAATTAGTTATATGAATTATTATAATTTTATGATAACTCAATACATCAAACTAATATTTGAAATGTCACTAAAAATCATAAATAAATACACTAACGGATTGAATATGACTCGTGACGTAATGTCAATTGATAAATGACTACAGCGCAAAATAGATACATGTCACAAAAGAAACTCTTTTCAAAATTTATATATAAGAAGATAATTCCGTAACTAATAATATTTTATAATATTATTATTTCTTGTTATAACTTAATAAATTAAAATATTTCTATAAAAATGAATATAATTATTGATAAAGAGAATCAATATTGAGTTCAAATTGGGAATCTTTAATAAATTATTCTATAAAAGATAAATATATTAGTTGCGTTCAAAATAGATACGCTTATCAAATAAGAATACATTGGATACAAATTGGAGATCATTATCAAATTTTAAAGGGTCACTGTCAAAAAATCTCATAAGATTTATATATCAGTAAGAATGAGCCTAAAAAAAATATATTACAGAAAACATATTTTTATTTAAAAATATATCTGGTATTAAAAATAAAAAATTGTATTGTCATCGGTTATACAACAAATTAATTTTCTTTTCTTTCGACTATTTGTCACAATCTTATTAATTGAACGGTGATTTGAAGGTGCAAATCTTTCCTCAAAAAAAGATTTGATTGTGCAAATTTTTTCTTTGCAGATATTTTACATGTATTTTTATTGGTCCCTTGTTGGATGTGCAAATCACTCACCTCCTACTATTATTAGCCTATTAATTGCCATGCTCTATATAATGATCCTTGAATAATAAGAGCAATATCTGCGGCACAAATACAAATATTGGAACCAATACACAGCCAGCTTTAGACAATTCAAAATCCGATAACAGAAAAATGATGGTGCCTTGTCTCGTTTCTATACCCGGCTTAGCGATCTGCCAGCCTTACGGTCAGCGGTGGCCACAACGCAGCCTCTCTTCTGCCGATGGATCACCTCTCCCATCACTCCGTACTATCGGACAATCCTGTGTTCCATTATCTCCTTGCGCCTCTCCTTCTTTAGGTAACTCTGGTTTAGTTCATTCCAACGGTTTTATGATTTTAAGGTAAGAGTTTTTCTATTTATCTCCAGATGGTTTTATTAACTTACTCATTTTCTTGCCGGTACCAATCAGTACTGGTGTTTAATTCGTGACTCAGATTAATATTTATGAATGATGAAAAAGAGAAAATCTTTAAATTCAATTTTCGGTTTCTTATTATTTCAGGAGAGACAAGCTTTTTTTTTGTGTGTAATATATAAATAAAAAACTAAATATTTAACAAAATCATATATTTATTTGATTATGTAAATTTTTTGACACAATGACATCTCATTAAAATATCAGATAAAAAAACTTAACGTTGAAACCCCAAGAATAAACTTAAGTTGAAAAATAAAATAAAACTTCCCTCTGTCACTAAGCCTTCTAAGTTCTAACCACATACGCTCATAGAAAAAAAATTCAAAGATAAATTTTACATTGTAGTTAAGTTTGAACTGCTAAATGAGAAAAATTCCGTCATTTTAGAAGCAAAGTCTTTCGGTAAACGAGTCGGTTTGTAGCTTTTATTCAGGCAAACAAGTGTGCATTTAGATTCCAAAATAAGCTTAAAAACATACAAAAAAATACATGAATTAAGTATTCATAATGTAGAAAGAAAAACATAATTAAAACTAAAAAGACTTACGAGTTGATCAGGCTGCCTGTAAATGAGATTGTCGATAAAAAATCGTGCATTTGAGATTCCAACAAGCTGTACTTTGACTACAAATCTATCACGACTCTGATAAAAAAAAAAAATTTAACTGAACCTTTTAAGTTGTAGGATCTTAATAGTTGTATTGAATGAGAGTGTTAGTTGAACTGTAAAGATATTCTATAAATAATCATCAAAATAAAATACCCTTAAAGGTGCGTAAAACTTGAAATTTAAATCGGAAAGGGCAAGAGAGTCTCCATTTCTTCCATCAGCATTTATATCAATCATCTCCAGTAAGTCATGCATACCTGTTTATTATATTTATTAATATTAGAATTTTCACTTGAGGAAAAAAATTATAAATGATAAAAAAAAAAAAAGCTTTAAGATTACCCTGCTGACAGTAATTAGCGTACACAGCATTATTTACGACCCCGTATTGGTCAATCACGCACTTTCATTTCCACTTCAAAGAACTTGTCTCCCCTTAAATAATAAGAATCCAACAATTAAAAAAACAAAAGAAATAATAAGAATCCGAAAATTGAGTTTAAAGATTCTCTTTTTCCTCATTCATAAAGATTAAGGAATGACGCACGGAAATGAGGCCAGAGTTAACCAAAGAAGTAAGTTATAATGCCATCTTATCTTGAGATAAATAGAGAAATTCTTACCTAAAAATCGTAGTAGAATCATTGGAAGAAATGAGGCCAGAGTTAACCAAAGAAGTAGATGCGCAGAGAGATAATGGAACACGGGATCGTCCCACAGTACGGACTGAGGGAAGAGGTGATCCGGCAGCAGAAGAGAGGCGGCGTTGACCGGAAGGCTGGCATATCGCTAGACCGGCCAAAGAAACGAGACAAGGCGCTACCATTTTCCTGTTAGCGAGTTTTGAACTGGGCTAAGCGTGCTAGCTCTGAATTGGTTTGAATATTTGTATTTGTTCCACAGATGCAGAGATGCTCTGATCAGTACTACTCAAGGAAGGAACATTATAAAGAGCATGTTAATTAATAGACTAATAGTAGTAGGTGGAAAGTGAAATGCCTCTAATTAGCCCCTTCAAAGCACTATCCAACAAATGGGGAAAGAAAGGTAAACTAATTTGTTGTATAACCATCGACTTAATGCGTCTACATATCATATGATTTCAGATTTTACATTTTATATTCTTTCCATCCCAAGAAAGGTGGATTGTGATTAAGTACCATAGTTTAGTGCTTTTAGTTAGGGAGAAAAGGTTATCATTCCAATCTATTAAAATGCCACCAAAAGCACCAATACAATCCAGAGCATGAAAACCCTTTTAACACACTGTTCACAACATCTTTGAGCAATAAAAAATTATGAGCATGTTTGGCAACGTTTTTATTTCTTCCTTTTCCTTTCTTTGCTTAAAAAAATGAAACCCGTAACCGCTTTTGGTTGCAAGGTGGCGTTTCCACATTTGCGTTTTTCATTTCATTTGTATGCCTGCAAATGGTACCATTTCCAGTATGGCTCACGCGGCCATGTGAGTCAATCTTTTGAAACGTGGGTCAATCTATACTAAAATAAAAACTTGATATGTTTCTCTCCCAAATCAGTCGCTACAAAATGATATTTTGGCATATCCTCCTCATATGTTCTTCCAAGGGCGTACGGGGGACTCGTTGAAGTATGCCAAGGGGTAGAGGAAAAAATTTATGTTCCTTTTAGGTTTTGGTATTTAGTGTGTTCGTGCAAATTAGCAGTAGAGTGGAATCTGCTGCTATGTGGAAATGTGCTATATATGATTGGAAATATGTTGGTTTTGTGTAGTGATGTAATTTTTAATTTGATTAAATGTTTGGTTTGATCTGTATTGTATCATGGGTTCATTAGATATTAGGAGTAAAATGGTTCATTTGACTGATAAAAAATCGGGTTTATATACACATTCTTCCACCATCCCCCCAATCCACCGTTTACCACTGGTAAACGAGGCCCACTTATTTTGAATATAAGTGGGGCCCGTTTACCAGTGGTAAACGGTGAGTTGGAAGGATGATGAACGGGGGACATATATAATTTTCCTAAAAAAATTTGGATTTATTGGGCCAATTTAGGCCTAAATGAATTAGTCAAAGAAAAAAATAGAAAAATTCAAATTTAAAGTAAATCATTAAATGTTGAGACCAGTACAAAATCCATGCTTGATGCCTTCACTTGCACAAATTTCAGAGTGAAAAAGTATATATATCTCCCGTTCATCATCCTCTCAATTCACCATTTATTACTGGTAAACGGGTCCCACTTATATTCAAAATAAGTGGGTATTAGTGATAAACTGTGGATTAGGGGGATGATAGAGGATGTGTATATAAACTCTTTCGGAGTGGAAAAGTATATATATCCCAGTCACCACACGTGGCAGCATGAAACGGCTACTTTAGGCTACGTGTACACTTGGAAAATTAGATAATCATTTGTTTAAGAAAAAAACGGTTTCTTTTGGAAATAAAAAGAAAATTAGACAATCATTTTTTTAAGAAAAAACGGTTTCTTTTGGAAATAAAAAAGTTCGAGATGTTGGATTGGATGTAGCATATCTTAAAATAATTTTGGTTGAAACACTTTTTTTTGTGTATATAACATAGTTACATAACAGCCCAATGGCTTGTTTAAAAAAAAAACAGTTACATAACCAGAAATTTTGAAGGAGCTTCAAAATACATTTTGCAACATAAGGAAAAAGAGACTATCATGTCTAATTGCTTCGATTATTTATTACATTAACTCACGCAACAAAGTTCTCAGTACAAGAAAAGAAACTTAAGAAGCTACTATAATAAATGCTAACGTTTCTCTCGCCAAAATGTATGTAAGATCCTCTTGGTTTTGCTCCTAGACCCTTGATGTCTTTGATATCCAAAATTTCGCTTGGCAACATACTAGTCACTAAATGAAAGTTCACTTATCACCTGCGAGCACATCAAGAACCCAGAAGAAAAATCAAGGGGCAAACCTACTTATCCCTTTTGAGCTCTTATTCATTCGACTCGACACCACTTCCTAAGACTCATTGTCACTTGGAGGCGGTTTGTTCAAATCGAGAAGAAATCCACTCGGCTGACCAGGTGAATGTGGTGGAGACAAGGCCGGAGGCGGTGGAGACAAGGCCGGAGGCGGTGGAGACAGTGATGGCAATTGAGAGGAAGGATCAAACAAGATGGCAGCACGATAATTAGACCGACAAGCACGGGACCGTTTATGACCACCAAACGCATGACCAGTTGGAAACTCTTGCCCACAATAGATACAAGTATAGATGTTCACGTAGGAAGAACCTTCGGTTGGTTTAGGACCGTTGGATCCCACAATAGAAAGATCAGATGCACGAGCAGCAGATGAGACTTTCTTCGAGTGGCCGGACTTATGGCCACCTAGTGCCTGATATGTAGGGAATGCAATGTTGCATTCCTTTTATTTTGAAGAAAAATATAGTTTAAATTGCTTGCTAAGTTATGAAAGATGTATGCGTGGTTAGTACTATTAAGTTATCTAGAATATGAATAGACACTATACAAAAAAAAATATAGTGTGTTATAGTTAAAAATAAATTTCCCTCAAAAAAATAGTAAAAAATAAAGATCAATTTTAAATGATAATTTTTATATTTTTATATCACCTTGCATTTATATTCACTCCTCATCAATGCTTCCAATGCGATGGCATCATAGCGGTCACGTAACGCTCTAGCTCTGTCCAATCGATCAACTGACTCCAATTTCCCTTCTTTTGTCTCTATTGTTGCTATTGCTACTGCTTTTCCTTTTCCGTGTGTCTCTGAATCACTAGATCCATCGACCATCTTCCCCTTTTGTGCAAGATGCACGAGAATATTAGCGGCATCAACTTCTTCACCGAGGTTCATATTCGGATCGAGTATCTGTAGTGACTCATCCTCGCTCTCCACATATTCTTGCACAATAGCTGCATTGAAGAATTTGTGGTCGTCGATCCGCATGCTCTTTCGAGGGTTTTCATGGAGTGCATAACCTCTCTTAATGGTGCTGGTGAGTGCCGGTTGTTTTGATGAAGAGGCAAAGGTAGAGGGGCGATGCCAGCATCTGTGGGTGACCAGAGCCCGCCTGGAGGGGAAGCTACTTGTGCAGAGGTCGCACGGAAAGGTGGATCTTTGTTCCATGGTTGTTTTGAGAATTTTAGATAGTGATTTGTAGAACATAGAGGAACAAAAGAGATGTTCAGGGCTTTTGGTTTTGAGGGCTGGTACCATGTGTGAGGTGGTGCAATTTATATAGGGGAGAAAAGCGGAAGTAGTATTGTACAAGCCTTCCAACAAACAAAATGATGCTCACAAGAAAGGAGGGATAAAAACTAAAGATAAGTATCAAGTATATATGTATGATTATTGATTACTTATTAAATGAGTTAAGGGGATAAATAGATACAGTGACGAAACTTAATAGAGATCGGAGGAGACATGATCTCTCAATATTTTGGCAGACTAATATATATCAGTTATGTTTTATTAAAATTTATTTTGAAATATATGTATTATGCCCACCCAAAAAATTTTATACAGTACTAATCAATAGGGAAAATTTTTTCTGGCCGTCTCAAAATTTCCATTCAAACTCCTCCACTACAAAGATATGAATAGTAAATTAATTAATCTCACTAGTTTTACATTATATAATGGTCTTAAAAAGTATTTATGTTTATTATTAGTAGATAAATTTAACTCTCAGTGCCCTAAGAATTTCCTGTTATTTATACAAGATCACTTAAGTATAAAAATTATTTAATTTTCATATTATCCATCAGTTGATAGTCAATATGAATAAATTTCAGTACCAACACAAGTTTCACCAATTGTTCTTGCACATTATATCTAACTAATGAAGCGAAACAGATAGTATAATGCCAAGGAAATATGCTCGGCTATATGAAACAACATTACATGAACTTAATCTTGAGCAAGCAATAAGCATATGTCCATTCTTCCTCGGGCAAAATCTTTCGAAACAAAATAAGCATATGTGCATTCTTAGTGTAACTGTTGATATATATTATCTTCCTTCAAAGAAAAGAAAAAAACGATCATATCAAAAATTTTGCTAAATTATTTTCTAATAGTTGAAGGTTGTAATTTGGAAAACTATTAATATTCCTAGAGTATTTGTTTCTTTATTTGAGATGAATGAAGAATACTTAAAATCATAATTTCTTTATTTGTTTTTCAATAAACATTGAACTCTCAATCTTATGCGTTGGTCGAATAAATCCATTGTCAAAAGAACCTATCTATATGTATTCAATATTTTTATTAGTCTTAATTGAAAAAGATTTACTTCAAATTTATAATCAGATATTGGTTAACCTGCTGGTTATGGGTATGCATACAGATGGCAGAAACGTTCAGATGTTTTTGATATGCTTGGTTAGAAAATCTTTATTTAAAGATTATATGAGAATTAGTATCATGAAGTTATGCACATCATGAATCTTAAAAAAATCCACGGATATATCTTGCATAATATGAGAAAAGATTGATACATTAAGTAAAACAAAGTAAATCGCTTAAAAGATCGGTATATGTGATAAACTAAATTGAAATAATAGATAAGTTATTGAAGAACTTGAACTTATCCTTTTATTAAATTGGTGTCCAAACATGATAATTTAAAAATAAATGCTCAAATTTGTCACCAAAGGTAAAAGGCCATACAAAAAGTCACATATATGGTTCAAAAATTAAGATCAAGAATCATGTTCATTTCCTAAAGGAAATCTTTGGCAAGAAATCTTATAGCTATTTGTGTATCATAATCAAATAAATTAGCCAAGAAGTTGACTCAATATTACTAAATAATGGCAAAGATTTATATTAATGTGACACGCAAGTTACAATTTTATTCTGATAACTCTAATTTTGGACATATATGCAATCTGTTAAGCGGTTCATATATAGCAGAGTTATTTTATGCATACCGAATGATGGATGTGCTCATGAGTTATTTTATAAATTTAGAGATAAAACTATTATTTAGAAAATCATAAAAGACTATTTTTGGAAAATCATTAATGACATACCTAATTTTTGAATATTTATATAATTTGGAAAATCATTAATGACATACCTAATTTTTGAATATTTATATAATTCTAGTAATTATCAAATTAGAAATAGTGCCGGTCAAATCATCTTGTGCATGCGAAGGGAGGCGGAGAGTGGACTTCCGGGGTTTAATTTCGCTAATGGTGATTTCGATTTTGAGCTTTCATATTTGATCTTTCAATGAGCGGGCCAGAGACCATTTGAAATAAGTCACGGGTAGAAGAAAATTAATATGTGTTTTTCTTATATTTGTTGGTGGAAAATGTAGTTTGTGTTTGATGTATGTTTTTAAAGTAAGTAGTGAGGTTTTTTCATGATTTTTTTGTGGAAATGAGTAGTAGAGTGGAATGTTTATGCTATGTTGAAATATGCCATGGGTAGAAATATGTTGGGTTTTTTTTTTGGATTTATATACACAACTCCCAACAGCCCCCCGAATCCGTCCTTTACCACTGGTAAACGGAGCCCACTTATTTTGAATATATGTGGGGTCCGTTTATCAGTGGTAAATGAGGGTTGGATATACTTTTCCTTTTTTTTTGAATACTTGCTTGAGGGAAATATGTTGATTTTGTTAGTGATGCAATCTTTTTATAATTTGATAAAATGTTTTGATTTGATCATCTGCCTTTCTTTGAGTGATTTATGTTTTTCAAGGGTTTATGTCATATTCTAGGGTTGGGGCGCAAGTTTTATTCACAAAAGAAATCAGGGAATTTCTCAATTGGTGCTTAATTATCAATATAGATATGTCCAGAGACAAATTATTCAAAGATAATTTTATTCTTTTGGGCCCAAAGAGTGGATAGTTTTGGACACAAATTAGACCTAAATGATTAAATTAAGGGAAAAAGTAGAAACATTCAAATTTAAAGTAAATCATTAATGTTGAGACTTAAGAGTCTGAGACTAGGGAGCGGGTATGCTCCGAAGCCCTTTGGAAAATAATTTTTCCAGAGGCAAGATCTCAATTAGATTTTAACAGATCACATAACAAGCAAACGGAGCAAATTCATGCTTAGAGAGAGCCTTCACTTGCACAAATTTCACAGTTCTCACCACACGTGGCAGTAAGAAACGGTAGCTTCAGTTTACTTGTAAACTTTAAAAAGTCAGATAATCATTTCTTAAAGAATAGAACTTTTTCTTTCTTTTGGAAGTACAAAGTTTGAGAATTTATAATTATTTTTGTAAAATACTATAATTTATGTGCATAACATAACTAAATTTTGTGGAGGAGCTTCAAATATATGTTGCAATATAAGAAAAGATATTATCATCTAATTAACTTTGATTATTTATTAAATTAGCTCACACTAAATATCACCATTATTACTCTATTAAACAAAGTTCTCAGGACAAAATAAAGATACATAAGAAGCTACTATAAAATAATTGTTACAATCTCTCTTCAAAAACCTCTATTTCCTTCTACCAAGTGTAAGATGCTCTTGATTTTTGCTCCTAGACCCTTTGATGTGCTGACAATCTGACATCAAAATTTCGCTTCACAACAAACTAAAATTTCACTAAACACTAAGTGAAATTTCTCTTATCATCAGCCAGCACATCAAGAATCCAAGAAAAAAAAATCAAGGGCAACACTATTTATCCCTTTTGAGCTCTCATTCTTTGACTCGGCGGACTAGATTAATATTCATTGTCACTTGGAGGAGGTTTGTTCAAATCGAAAAGAAATTCAATCGGCTGATCAGGAGAAGCTGCTGGAATTGGAGACAATGGTGGAGATGGTGGCGATTGAATTTGAAGGGGAGGAGGAGCTTCAAACGAGGCGGCATCACGATAATTAGACCGACAAACGCGAGACCGTTTATGACCACCAAACGCGTGACCTGTCGGAAACTCTTGCCCACAATAGAGACAAGCATAGATGTTTGCATAGGAATTGCCTTCGGTTGGTTTAGGGCCATTGGAGCTCATGACAGAGAGATCAGGAGCGCGAGAAGCAGATGTTACTTTCTTTGAATGACCTGACCGATGACCGCCTAGTGCCTGATATGTAGGGAATGTTATGTTGCATTCCTTTTTTGGAAGAAAACTTATATATTAGTTTTAATTGTTGGATAAGTAATCAAAGATGTAAATAGTTAGCATAAGTTGTAGAATATGTAAATGGTTAGTATAAATTGTTTGATAAGTTATCACAGATATTAGCATACTGATGTCTTGCTGTAGCCTTAATTTTCTTTTTTGCTTCTAGTGTTTTTCATATTTCTTTTCCTTGTAGTTTGTAATTTCAAATTTATCCTTTAGGCTTGGACTGTAATTTTTTTTTATTTTATTTTATTTTAATAAAATCTCAGCGAAGCATTTTGCCTCATGAAGCAAATTTGTAGAATATGAATAGACACTGTGACCATTTATAATTATGACGGAATTAATAGTATGAACTATTTAAGTAAGTAAGAGAAATACAATGTGTTGTTTGTTAAAAGTTATAGATAAGCTTTAAATTACATTTTTAATATTTTTTTATTACCTGGCATATATAACTCGGACTCTCAAGTGCCAGGACGGCGTAAAAGGCATTGCGTAACGTTCTAGCATCATTAGATCGATCTGCTGACTCCAATTTCCCCCCTTTTGTCTCTGTTGCTGCTATTGCTTTTCCTTTTCCGCACGTCTCGTAATCACTAGATCCATCCATCTTCCTTTTTTGTGCAAGATCTACGAGAATATTAGCGGCATCAACTTCTTCACTGAGTCCATTATTCGGATCAAGGATCTCTACTGACTCATCCTCACTCTCGACATCCTCCTGCACAATAGAGGCCGCGTCAAAGAATTTGGGGTCGTCTATCCGCATGCTCTTACGAGGGTTTTCACGGAGCGAGTAATCTTTCTTGTTGGCAGTGTTGGTGATTGCTTGTTGTTTTGAGTAAGAGGCAGAAGGAGAAGGGTGGTGCCAGCATCTGTGAGCAGCCAAAGCATGACTGGAGGGGAAGCTTCCCGGGCAGAGGTCGCACTGAAAGGTCGGTCGTTGTTCCATGGTTGTTTTGAGAATTTTGGATAGAGATTTGAAGAACATAGATGAATAAAAGAGATGTACAGGGTTTGGTTTTGAGGGGATATTATGTGTGAGGTGTAGTGCAATTTATATAGGGGAGAGAAAAGTGAAAGTAGTATTCCACAAGCCTTTTAACCAACAGTATGATGCTCACAGGAATGGAGGGGGTAAAAACTAAAGATAAGTATCATGTATGATTACTTATTAAATGAGTTAAGGGGATAAAAGGATATGCTAGTAAATGAATTAATCTCATTAGTTTTTTTTTATTTTAGAGGGAGGACTCATAAGTCACAAAACCTATGTTGCGCGAATAATTCAAAAATCCAGCCGTATCGTATAGGATACCGTATCATATACTTATATCCGTATCAGATACTCGGACACCGTATCAGACATGCAACGTGGCCTATCATAATATTTTATTCCAAAATAATACCGGATACTTCACAGATACTTCACGTATCCGTATCGGATCTAAGAATATTTATTCTTAAAATATATGATTACATATATCAAATAAATAAAATAAGATTAAAACATCTAATAATTAAATTAACTATAACAAATAAATATTTCTGCATCAAGATATTTCTATAATAACAAGTTTTTAGTATCTCTTACATTAAAGTCTAATATTTAAATATGTAAAAAATAGTTAAATATATAAAATATAATTAATAAATAATAAAATAATGTATAAATTGTCGTATCAGTATTCAATATTTGCCGTATCGCCGTATCCGTATCGTATCGGATACGATATCCGTATCCGTATTCGTGCAACATAACCCAAAACTAATCTAATTAGTTTTGCACTCTGAGTATGTAGGAAAGTATGCAGTGCCTAAGATTTTCCTATTTATTTATATAAAGGATCACTTCAAGAAAAAGATTATAAATCAGTTGATAGTCAACATATGAATAACTTGTACTCTTTTTGGTACCTGTTAATATTACTCCCTTCAAAGAAAAAGAAACAAAAAGACTGAATTTTCCTTAACTTAATTTCTAAAAATTGAAGTATACAATTTGGAAAACTATTAAGAATCGTAGATTATTTGTTTTTATTTTTTATTTGAGATGAATGAAGATGATTTAAAAGTCATAAATTTCTTGATTTGTTGTCAATGAAAATTGAACTCTTACTATTTTATCTCATAGAGTATTTGCTTACATACAATCATAAAAAGTTACATTTTCTTAGTGTTATTATTCTGATTTGTAAAAAGATACAGTTCAATTTACAATCAGATATTGGTGAATGTGTCAGTCAAAATAGAAACGTTCAAACGTTTTTTATATACTTGGTTAGAAACTCTTTAGTTAAAGATTACATATGAATTAATATTCTGAAGTTATGTATATAACACTACTATAATCAGGGCCGGCTCAGGTTTTGAAGGAGCTAAGGTCAATTTTTAAAAACTATTCATTGATCGGTTCATTCAATTTATATCCTTTCTTAAAAATCAATCTTTTAACATATTTTCCAATCAAAAAGCAATCCAATGTTTAAAAAAGAAATTAATGATCCAATTCATTTATTTTTCTCAAAAAGTACTCATTTTGCCTCTTTTTCAGGAGACACAACTTAATACGAGGATAAGAGGAAGGGGGTGTTATAGAGACTTAAGACTCACCTGAGTCGACCGATGGACTAAGGGTTGGCACCGTTACGGTCAGAGAGACGAGACACGTAGGAAAAGAAAAAAAAATAGAGAGAGAGATGAGAGATTTATGTGGGCTGAGTTATTTTAATAAACAATGACAATTAAAAAAAAATTATTTTATAAATGTATAATACATTAATTACGAAAAAAAACCTCCTTCATTTTCGGGCTCAAGGCCCAGGCGTTGTGATCAATGCATTGGAGTTGGAGCCGACTCTGCCTGTAATATATATCTAGGGGTGGCAACGAGCCGAGCTGGCATCAGCTCGAGCTCGGCTCGAGTTCTGGCTCGAGCTCGGCTCGGCTCGAGTTTTAATAAGATTCGAGCTCGAAGGCTCGGCTCGAGCTCGGCTCGAAAAAAACTCGAGCCAGCTCGACTCGGCTCGAGCTAGCTTGAGTTTAGTGCAGTTTTATTTTTTTGATAATTTTGTTAGGAATTTTATTCTAAAACTCGAGTTCAGCTCGACTCGGCTCGAGCCAGCTCGAGTTTATGATTAAGATTTAAGTTATGATAGGAATATATGATGCGTAAAACTATGTAAGGGGTCGAGCTCGAGCCGAGCTCGAGTCGAGCTGGGTCCAGCTCGAGCTCGGCTCGGCTCGAATTCAGTTCGAGCTGTTTTCGAGCGAGCTTTTTCGAGCTTTTTTCGAGTCGAGTTCGAGCGAACTATCGAGCTACGAGCTTTTTGGCCACCCCTATATCTATGTATAAATAATAAATACTACTTTCTCTGCATTGGAGCTATTTGCCAACTTGAGGATTGGGCTTCAATTTTCAATGTTCCATGCATCTCAAGAACTCAAGTATTTAATTGATATTAGGGATAATTGAATTGAGAAACAACAAAATGAGACAATCAGTACCCCTCAATGGAACCTGACCCACTCCAAAAATTATACTGCACTATCATTTTACCAACTATTGGCAGCAAATCCAAAGCACAAAATACCTTATCTGGCACATGAAAGTCCCACCTAAATTTAGGGTTTTTCTTTGGAGGTTAATAAGGAATATACTGCCCACTATTGATAATCGTATCAGGTGAGGGTTCATTCTTCCAAGCATGTGTATTTAATGTGTGAAGAATGCAGAGAGTTGCTAGCTAACACCTATTTCACAGCATGACTTGAATCCAATTATTCAAAAAAAGGAGGCAAGGAATAAAGAAGTCGTCAAAGAAAAAAGCTAAAGTATGCTCATCATAGAAGCTAAAACAAAACAAAAAATCGCCAAGGAGACGCAGCTGAAGAGAGCCAAGGGAATGTCACCTCTGGAGGGCTCAAGACCCTAGATTGTGTTGGTGTGCCCTTTTGCAGCTGCTAGAATTATCTTTTTTTGGATGATCTATGCAGTAGTAGCACTAGAATATAATGAATTTGAGTGAATGCTATAAGGTTTTCTATTTTTTATGGTAGTTGAAGGTTGCTAAATATGTTATGTATACTAAATATGGTATTATTGTTATTGAAAATAATATATTGTGAAGAAAAATAGTATATTGGCTTCATAAATAGTATATCGGTACTAAAAATATTATTTTTGATACTGAAAAACTATATTGGTGTACTAAAAATAGTATATTGGTATTGATATTATACATCAACTACTAGAATTATATATCGACAGCTAGACACTGAAATGATATGTTACGTGGATACTTTAAAAATATAACCGTATCGTACCAGATATCGTATCTGATTCTCGGATATTCCAAAATAATAACGGATACTTCACAGAAACTTCCGTATTCGCATCGGATGCTTCTAACGTAAAAATATATATTCTAAAAACATATTTTTATTTTTTATATATTAGTTACTTATAGAATTTTTATATATTGTTTTACCACTTTTTAATATACTATTTTATTTTTTATATATTGTTTTCATTGTTTACGCATATACTGTCACAAAAAATGAATTAGATATATTATTTTTTCAAATTTTTTGGGACCTGATATAATCATGCTTAGAACTAAATTTAAGGTTTGACTAATTCTAATTTTTTCCTTTCTTCTGAGAATATTTGGAGAGAGCTCGGATTACGGTTTGATTTGACTAATCCTTAAATTAGACAAAGCAGTTTTCCCATGCCTATCTATGATCTGTATATTCCCTCATGTTCTCTCATGCTTGTTCCAATACATTTCCCTCCTATAGCTCTCAACTCAACTTTTTTTTATTCTCTCATGCTTGTTCTAATACATTTCCCTCCTATAGCTCTCAACTTACTTTTTTTGATAAAATTTCGGTCAACTGAGACTTCTACTCGCAAGCCTACGACTCTCATCTTTTAGATATAGGTTATATTTGTTCTCTCTTTCAACAATGGCTACATCAATCGAAAATACTAACGAAATAATCATGCTTCGACCACAGCTTGACCCATCGGTATTGAAGCCCTACCTATGTCGGATTTGCAACAAGCCTTTTCTGTCAGGCTCTGTCTTAGGTGGCCACATGCGGGCCCATGAGAATGATAAAGATCCAAAGTGCACAAGGACGGCAATGGAAATACTTTTGTCGACAATGGTCACCCTGCTGAGACCATGAAACATGTCCTCTTTGTATTGGGAAATACGAGAAAACGTTCACCTCCATCAACAGATCAACGTAGTAAATTAGCCAAAGAAGCAGCACATATTCCATCAAGTCTACAATCCTTGGTCTACCAGGAATTATCATCTAAATCTGGTGAAAAACGGAAGGCAAAAATGGTCGAACAAACGCCTACCTAGGAGCCAAAATCTCATGTTGTTGCACATTTTGAGTGCAAGGAACATAACTAACTCTTCTACTCACCCCAAGCGTTTGGCGGTCATTGTGCCAGCCACAAAAGTTCTTCAAGCACTGCACCAGATCCAAACGATGGCGCGAAATTGTCCCCAAAAAGGCCAATGATGAAAAATGTACATTTAGAAGATTCACTTTCATTCAGAAAAGACAAATCATACAAACGTTAGTCAATACTAGAGAGGTCACTTGCTTTTTGACCAAAAAAAAATAAGATTCCTTCCGTCTTATTTAAAGTGGACTTCAAGAATACATTTGACTCTGTCTCTTGAAAGTTTCTTTCAAACGTCCTTCATGGTCGAGGCTTCCCAACTAAGTGGATCATGTGGATCCACACCATACTTTCCTCTTCTTCATCATTTGTTAAAGTGAATGGATGGGAGGAGTTGCCTTTCTTCCATAGAAGGGGGTTAAGACAAGGGGACTTGCTTTCTCCTATACTTTTTGATCTAACCGTGAATATGCTCCGAACATACTTTCAACAAACAACAACTTTGTTTAATCCCCATTGTCTTCTTCCATCTATGTTGATGCAATTTGCGGATGACACCACTATTATCTCCGAGGCGGAACCAAGAAATCTCAAACTCATTAAAACAATCCTAGATAACTTTTCCAAAGTATCGGTACTTAGTGTAAATTGGCAAAAAAACTGTTGCACTATCATTGTGATTCCGGATTACCTAGTTTCCTTGGTCCCGCAAATTTTTGAATGTCAAGTAGAAAACTTTCTGCTCAAGCTACTTGGACTACCTCTTACATTCAAAAGACCGTCAAAGACAATTTTTAACATAATTTTGGAGAAAGTCCAAAGAATGTTGGCGGGTTGGAAGGGGAAAATCCTCTCTTTCGGAGGAAGGCTCACGCTCATAAAGTCCGTCCTACTATCTCTTGTCACCTATGAGGTGCAGGTCCTACTTTTTCCCATGTGGCTTATGGAGGAAGTAAATAGACTTGCAATGGCATTCTTATGGAGAGAAGACAAAAAATGCTCCGGAAGACATTGTCTTGTCACATGGGACCGGCTTTGCATGTTAAAAAAAAATGGGGGCGTTGGAATTGTTTGAATTAAAAAATAAAAAATCTCTCTACTCTTTAAATGGCTCTGGATTTGGAAGACGGGTCCAAATGGTCAATGGGCGCAAACACTTCGGTGCTTATATAGTTTTGATGATCCAATTGATCTAACTAAAGCTTCTCAACTTATCTCGTTCTTTCTTGCCCAACTGGCCAAACTAATGCCCATTTTCATACCATCCATAACATATGACTTGGGAGATGTTTTAAGACATCTAACCCGCTCCCAAACCTAATTTTCCATGACTAATTGACAAATTTGCTCATTATCGAACCCAAATGCTACAATATACAACTTGCAATTATTATTATTGGAGTTGATGAGAACAATGCATGATAGTAATAATGTGGATAGAAAAATGAGAAAACTGAATAATTTGGGTAATAATAAAAAGGGAAAGCTGATTTTTCCTTAATAATGTTTCGATGAACAACAAACTAGACATTTGGATTGAGATGGGGACGGCACCGACTTCCATGGCGGGCGGCCAAGATGAAATGCATTTGGCAAGAGCGGAATCGACGTGTCTTCTCTTCGAAATCTTCTTCGCCGGCATTCATCTTCACCATGGCATAGAATCAAGCAAATGCATGAAAATTTCACTACTGATATATCAAAAGAATTTCCTTTCCTTTCTTCTTTTCCCTTTATTAGTATTTTCTTTCTTCTAACTAAGATGTAGTTGCCGGTTTTATTTTCTTGTAATGTAGGCTCGACTTATCTTTAGGTTGAGTACAACTGTAATCTGGAAATCGGTTTAATGAAATTATGAGAGGTAGGCTATCGCCTACAACTCTCCTTCAAAAAAAAAAATGCATTTGGCAAGGAAAACTATTCAATTGGCTTTTTTTTTTTTTTTTTTGGAAACTACATGCTCTTTCTCTAAATTGGGATTATTTATGAGGTCCAGGTGTGCATAAGAGGACTTAACCACTGTAAGATACATAAGAAGTTCAATGTAAAGTGTCTCAAATTTTTTTTGAAGAAATAAAGTGTCTCAAATTATTATATCAAAACATTTCATTTTGGAAGAAAAGCTCATTGTGGAATAATTGTGAATTGTTGCAATATATTTTATTTTTCCAAACTGGGCTGATTGTGTAAACGGGGACAAAAGATATGTAAAATAAAAATGTAAAAATAACTATAGTTTTTGTCTAAATTTTTATAATAAAATCAAATAAGAATCGGCCTAGTACATATAAAAGGTTAATGTATACATATGGAAATTATAAAATGCCTTTCTAAGTATCCAGAATGGTGTCTCTTTAGAAAATGAAGTATCTGAAAAATAGATCTTATGATGATAAATAAAATGAATTAAATATCTGACGAGAAAAATATTTAGAAAGAGGAAAAGTGGGCTTGGGGTACCAGGTATTTTATAAATTAAAAAGTAAACACTATACAAAAAAAAGGGCCGAAGCAAAACATGGGCAGGATAAGGAACTACAGCCCAAGAAGAAAAGTAAAAAAAGCAAAGAAAAGACTCCTGTGTACAAAGTTGTCCATACAAAAATAAAACAAAAAAAGGAAATAACGGTACCAATCCTGTACCAGCCAGCCAAACAATTTATAAAATTACTAAATTGGAACTTTGGAAGAGTTTCAAATTTCCTTATCTTTGATATAATTGTCCGTACATTATATAACTCTCTCCTGTAATTAAAAGATACAACATTTTTTGAAATAACTCTTTTATATATATGTTTTTCTTTTTCCAGAACTAAATAAAAACTGGTAATTCATTGTCCATATGGACCTGATAAGTCCTTGAAAAAGGCAGGCCATATGAAATATTTGTTTTGGAAAAAAATCAAATTATTGGAGGCTACATAAATGTTTGTTGTAATATATTTTTCTATCCTTTTCCTCATAATGCATATGCCACTTTCATGCTGGCAAGCTGCAGCATCAATGCACCTTTCTTAGCTTAAGAAATAAGAAAAGAAAAATATTATTAGCTCATTTTCCATGAGCTAAAATTGACAAATTAATTCATGTCTTCCCCCAAAAATGTTAAATTTGTTTGTAACTTATATTGTGCTTCAGAAGCATAATATTTGTAATTGAGATCTATATTTCACATAATAAAAAAGCAAAATAAATATTTCACTATTACGATTCGCGGTCCTTTGTAACTCAATATCATATAAAAGATCTTAAGGAAATATAAAATATGGGACTATGTATCAATTATAAATTACCAAAAATCTTGAGGCACAATCATAGGCTGAGATTACTTAATTCATTTTTTGATATGAAAAATGAAAAATTCAATGATGAATTAACAAAAATCTTCAGGCAAAATTATGTGCTGATATTACTTACTCAATAATCGTCTATAAAAAATGAAAATATATAAAGAATGAAAGAAAAAACTGTGCAAGAATCACGGGCATTTTGGCGGTGGTGACTGGTGAGTGGCACAAAAAAGAATACTGCATTCCATATCTTTTATGTAACAGAAACCAGCCAAGCGGTACCATATTTATTATTACTTTAATATCAAGTATTTAGATTTGATCAGTAACTAATCTAATCCCAATCATTTTATTATATGTAAACAGTATATAAAAGTAAAACAAAACAGATTGACTATACTTTACTTTTAGAATAAAATATATACCTCAAATATACAATTGAACAACTTAACTCCAACTCCAGAGTTTATATCATGAATATTAATTAATAACAAGCCGTGTCTACAAAAAGAAATGAATAGTAGGTCACAAACATCTTTCAGGCAAAAATAATTAGAGGGCATGCTTGTTTGCAAAAAAGAAAAAAATAAGTAAATAAAAAAGCCAAATGGAAGGTGTGAGAAAGCTTCACATTTGTCCTCTTTGTCTCCACATATTATAAACTTGGTCTTTTCCAAATTGCCCCAATAGTTTATTAATATTTGCTAATGGGCCTTATATAATAATCATAAATTTAGCAAACAGTTTTAAGTTTTGTATGAAGCAATGAAATATTTTTAAAATATTCTTTGCATAAAATTAGATTTTTTTACTGCAAAATTGTTATTGTTAAAAACTCAAATATTTTTCAAAACGTAGAACAAAAAAGATATAGCGATCCGAATAATACCTTCTACCATCACGATGGGCTTAATCCATGTCGAATGATACATCTGCTATGTGGAATCGGCTACATTCCACATCATATATTGCACGATAATATATAAATTTTGTCACAATTATAACATTGGTAGTCAATTATTAATATATGAAGTGTTGGTTAACCATCATGACTGTATGGTAAAACTCATACAGGAGCATTGTAATAACGTTAAATATGATAGAGCATCAGTATTAAATGTGGGACCTAATTCTACTTCACAGTCCAACTCGGATCGTCATATGAATATTCGACACATAATAATAATAGAGGGCACTACTTAGTGCGTCTGATATATACTCAATGTTGAGTGTTGTTGTAGGTGTAAAAAATTAAATATACGAATAGGGTGTGATATGTAAATACAATAAACACAAGGATAATTTGCAAAAGTCTCATTTTGTAATATAAAGCAACAGCTTGCTGAACTCCCACCATTATTTTTTCTTCTCTCTTGGTCTCTCTCTTATATATTGACCCTTCACTAACCTCTCTCTCTACCATGAGCCCAAATTCCATTACAATGTCTCCGAGCACACTAAGGTCTGATCTCTACAAGAGACATGAAGAAAGAACATCGCCTCCTCTTGTGATATCAGTTCTCGCTTCTCTCTTGGAGCGAACAATTTCCCGAAATGAGAGAGGCTCGAATGCGAAAATCGACGATTTGGGATTCAAGAACGACACAAGAATTCATTCTTTTGAGAATTGCAGGGTTTTGGATATGACCATTCAATCTTTTTTGGAAAGGGTTTTTCGGTATGCGAGAGTCGAGGCGCCTGTATATGTGATTGCGTATGTTTATATGGATCGATTGTGTCAATTTAATTCGAATTTGAGGATCGTTTCGACTAATGTGCACAGACTTCTTACCATTTCTATTATGGTTGCTTCCAAGTTTGTTGAGGACCTGTAAGTAATTTCTTTTTTGGATCATTTTGCATGATTTCATTGAAATATTAGAATTGATTTTTATACAATGGTGATTTACGAGATGGGTTTGTAATTCATCAGTTTATATGACGAAAAAAGGATTTCCATTAGGAATTTTTGCTAATAGAAAATCCAATTAGGAATTTCAATTAGGATTTTATCGTATAAAATGAAATGGGTTTTTATTCTTTTCTTCTAATTTCTATTTGAACGAATTTCAGGAACTTTAAGAACTCATATTTTGCCAAAATTGGGGGGTTGAGCACTGAAGAATTAAACGGACTGGAAATTGATTTCCTCTTTTTGATGGGTTTTCGATTAAATGTGAGCCCAAGTGTTTTTGAGAGTTATTGTTCTCATTTGGAGAGAGAGGTGAGTTTTGGGGGCGGATATCAAATTGAGAGGTGCCTCAGAAATTACATGTGTGGTGTGGAAATTGATTGCAAGGAGAGAGAAAGAAGGAGAGAATCGAAGAATCAATTGGCGATTAAATGATTAAAATTCTCTGATTTGAAGTTTAATTGAGATCTCGGAATCAAATCTTTGAGATTCCTGATTGATTGATGCTAATCTGCCATTTTCAATTTGCCCCAAATCAGAATATAGGTTCCTTTGGTTTTACTCTCTGGTGAGGAGAAAAAATTGATAATTCTTCCCCTTGTATTTTCTTTTTTTCTTCTTCTTCTTACGTGATGAAATAACAAGAACAAGAATGATGTTCTTGGATTGTAAATTTTGTAAATAAATGAATAAAAGTTGTTTAGATAATTATCTTATCCATTTATTCTGATGTGAAGCCTTCACTTACCAGAAACAAAATATCTAATTCTCAAATTCACGAGAAAATAGAAAATGTAGTTTCACATATGATATTCTTTTTGAAAGGTTAGTTTTGATATATTTTAAGGTAAGTTGCTATATGTCAAAAAAAAAAAAAAGTAAGTTTGCTGAAGGGTAAATTTGATATTGCGAGTTTTTGGAAGGATATATGCATATAAAGTCCCTCTTGAAAGTTTCAATCCAGCAAATATTCAATTTATATAGTTGAAAAATATATATTTGTACTGTTTTCCTATGATTAAAAAGCAATTATTAATGTTCACTCAGAACTAGACAAACTTTAATTTAATAATAACAGCATAAAAAATAATTGTCGACCAACTAAAAAAGTGAATTTAGACTTTATAAAGAACGTGTCTTCATGAAATGATGCAAATGGTTAAAAGAAAATGAAACATATTGAAGAAAATAATATTTTAGTTCAAAGCATATATGTAACATAATTAAGAATCTTTTCATATTATCAAATCAGCAAATCAAATATTTATTTGATAACAAATCCAGCTGCTCCTTTTTTAAATATAGAGACTTTTCACAAATTTATTATTCAGAAACCCGAAAGTGATGAGATAAAGCATAGTCCGTTTTGGGCCTGCTAGTGCTAAGCATGTTGAATGCTCAAAAGAATATGTACAAAAAGGAAAAATCTAAAACCGTATTTAAAAAAGAAAAGCCTATTAAGCCCAAAGTATCTAGAAAAGATCCAAAAGATATTATTAACAGTGAGGAAAGTATATGTATGTAACTCCAACGGTACAATTTTACACCCAAAAGATGCCATTACTCAAATGGGGTAACAATCAAAATATTGATATGAAAATAGTCCACAGTTTATATATATATATATATATATATATATATATATATATATATATATATATATATATATATATACCATCATGACCGTTGACATGTTAAGTCCAATGGCCAATTGTAAGGAAACATCTTTAAACAAATGGCATTTGCTCTAGCATCCTTTGGGAAAATTAACGGTAAAATATAACCCTTCAAACAAAACTTAACTTTGTGAATCGATTTATTTTGGTTTAGTTTCTTTCTTTTTACATGATCCAAGTCTTTCCAATTGAAACATAAAGAAAGGAAAGAGGAGGAGAAGACCTATTTTCAACATAGCAATTCAATCGATCGAGTTTCTACTTATTTTTAAATCTCACTTCAAATAAATTAGAGATTTATTTCTAAAACACTAAAGACAACCTCGGAATTAAAACTTAGCATATAATACATAAATAATTAATGGAAGAAATTAAGAAGGGTCCTTGGAGTGAAGAAGAGGACCGAATATTATCGGCATATGTGGATCAATATGAAGCAAAAAACTGGGGGTCCATTCAATCCAAGATTCTCCTCAAAAGAACTGCAAAATCATGCGAGTTTAGATGGAGGAATAAACTAAGGCCTGGAATCAGGCAAGTCCACTTCAACTTTTTTCATATTGTTTCATTCCGGCTGTGAATTTTGATGTTATTTTATTATGAAATTCATGTCACAATGAGTTCTCGTAGATTAATTTGAACTTACGAAGTTCTTTTTGGTATTTTCTGTTTTGTTAAGACTTTCAGAGATAGGACCATTAGATTGTTAGAGTTTGAATATTGTCTTTATTTTTTTTAATATGAAAAACGAAAGAAATATGAACTTATATTTTTCAACTTACTCGTTTTCATTCTTTAATTGAAAATTAATCTTTTTATCACCAAGTACTGACACTTCATAAACTTCATAGTGGCCAAATTTTTTTTTTTTTTTTTTTTTTTTGAGGCAGTCTTACGAGTGGCCGAAGATTTTGGTATGGAAAGACTAAGAAATTTATTCTTTTGCGATTTCTTGTTCCCTTGTTTTTTTTTCTCTTGTTCTTGTTTAGTTCTGCTTCGTTTATTTTAACCCATTTTCATATAAAAAGTAATAAAATTCATTTTCTAACAGTAACAACATAAATCTACCATATTTTTTTTTTGATCTTTGTCCATATATTGCTACAATGAAATGAAATACTTAGACGACTAACTATATTCATTAATTAAGGAGCGACAAATTTACACAAGAAGAGGAGCGGCTATTAATATCTCTACAAAAGCAATATGGCAACAAATGGGCAAAAATTGCATCACATTTTTCCGCGCACAACAAGCTATTTTAGTGACATCTCCAACTATCATATGCCTAATGACAATAACATCAAATCCTCGGAGGTAAATACATAATATTGATCATGTCAAATTATTCCTGCAAGCCTTCGATTATTATTTATTATTAAAGGACATTTAATGATATATTTTTAACAAATTTTTTAGTTCTTCGAAAATAGCGGCACTAGTGCTGTTGCCGAATCTTCACATAAGACGGAACCAAACAACAATATTATTAGTGAATCGTCCTCAAACAACCCATTTTTCGGGTTGTCATTTGAAGAAATGATGTTGTCATTTGAAGAATTCATTTCGGATGGCGCAATGCAAAATGACCTTGTTATTGAGGTCATAAAGGTTAGTTCACAATATAAATTATGCCGATATAGATATGTTCCATTTTTTCCCCATGAATTAAATCCTTTGAGGTCTCTGTATAGACAACTCTTAATTTTTTTCCCATAAATTAAGGTCTTTGTAGATTTCCTAAATTTCTATTTTTTGTTAATTATTCCTATAAACTTTCAATAACTATTTATTAAAGGACGGATATTCTTACAACTTCAATTTATTGATACATTTTAACGAAACTTTTAGGAGCATGAAAGTAGCAGCACGAGCGTTGTTGCAGCATCTCCACCAAAGACGCAACCAAGCAACAACAATATAATCACTGAACTACCCTGCGACAACCCATTTTTCGGGTCAATGGAAGATTTCATAGTTGCAGACACAAATGAGACGTACTATTATGGTGGCACGAAGCATAATGAAATCGTTGCGCAGGTCTCAAATGTCATGTGTATATAGATTTGTTTAATTTTTTGCCCCATGAATTAAAACCCTTTCATAGTTTTTTGATACTATTTTTAGTTAACCTTGAAGAAATAATGGTTATATAAATTAAATATGATAACTTTTAGTTAACTATTAATTAATTGCACGTCTAATTTCAAACTTTCCAGGAGCCTCAAGCTACCACCTTTTCACCCATGGCGCAATTGGACGTTTTTGGCCCACTCGACAAACCACTTTTGATCAGGAGGCTAAAAGCATGGACAATATTAATCCTTTTGATCCCTTCTCATCATTGCCGGACTCAGCTGATTATTTCATGTCACAGCAGCCTGATCCATTATGTGAACCTTTCTTTGGCGATCAATTTTTATCACTACCATCAGCTGAAGGAGATTTCAGATTATGGGGCGATGGTAGTGACGATTTATTTTAATTATCTTATTTATGTCTTGGTTTGGATGTTTATTGTATTATGTATGGATTCGTAATTTCAAACTTCGAAAGTAAATTAATGTTGAATATTGTCACTGGAGTGCGTTGTATTATTCTATTTAATTTTTTTCTTCCTTTTTTATATTCTAATTTTTTAGTATAATATATTAATTTTAAGGTCAAGGTTCCTAATATATATATAGACACACAAACTCGAGCAACATTCGAGTTAGTTGTTAGCGATCAATCTTCAAGTCGAAAACTCGATTAAATATTGAGATGAGATATAAGGAGACAACAAACTTTGTAAGAGAATTATATCTATTTCCACAATAATATTTTTAAGCTATATTATATTAAATAACTTTATTTTGATCAACAACAAAATTGAAAAGAAAAAAACAGCACAACATAAATTTATCCTGATTGCGGCGATGAGGTTTGTCTGAGGAAAACTGTTAGAGCCTAGTACATTAACTGGTCCAGCCCAACCTTCAGGCCCACACTATATTGTCCTGAAAAAGGCTTAAGCTTGGTTGATGCTAGTAGTTAATGCACTAGCCTATTTAAGTAACTCCAATTTTCATTCACTATTCAAGGTGAGACTAATCAACTAGCCCCCCCTTTCCCACTATTTGGTTCCGGTGTGTAACAAAAACAATGACAAAAAATTTCAATGAGATCCTAGTAATAATGAAAAAAGTCTAATTTAGTACTTTTGTAAATTTCTTCATTCAACCAAATGGATATAATATTATTTTCATAACATAGGTGATGAAACTTAACACATGTAATGTAATAAATAATAGCAAACTTGGCATGGAGGGAGACGCAACCGCCTCCTCTTCCACAGTGCCCTATTGCAAACTTCGCAAGTTGGGAGATCACAAACAAAACGACCCTTAAAAAAAGAGATTAACATTAATCTCTCCTTTAAATCCTAATTAACTATGACATCTAATAATATCTCCGATCCAAATGTCGAGATATCTTCTTTATATAACGCACCGTCATTAGATTTAAAAATTCACGTCAGATGTATACGTTGTCCCTGGTTGCCACCCAGCCGGAACCACATTGGTTGCAACTAGGATTTTTCCAGAGCCTGAAGTGAGCCTGAATGAGAAAGGGCCACGCAACGGCGAGCCCGAGTTCAGCATCCAAAGTGCACCCCAAGACTGAGTCATGCAAGTCCAACTGTTGGAGTATGAGTTTCCGCCTTGCATCACTTCAACCAATGACAAGTCTCCATCGCCATTTTCATACTCAATCAGGACAGCCAAGTACCATGGATTTGCACCCGCGTCCATACGGAAGGATAATTTTGTGCCCTTGTAATTGCATGGTACCCTAATTATATATACAAAGCCAAGCAATTTGATTATTAATATTTTATGTTCAAATGCAAAGTACTATTTGAAATTGATCAAAGTCAAATTCCATTATGATAGATCATACCTTCTATATTCAATCTTAATTTTGCCGGCATTGCGAAGTTGATCACCATTGAAGGGCTTTGCCAAGGCCCCGAAAGCCGTCCCGCTTAAATCAAAATGAGCAGGCTCTTCAAGACAGGGCCCACCAGGACATTGATCGGTAATTACAACAGTCACAGTATTGCCGGAGCACTCAGAATTGGAGGTACACCTGACCTATATCATATAAAGAATGAAAATGAACAAAATGTTATTATTAAAGACCTTCCAACATTAGAAGATGCGAGTTTTGGAATGCACCAATAATATATCATATGAAATCTTTCTTTTATGGCAATTTCATAGAATCGATTTTTCACGAAATAATCAGGTATTCATTTTAGGCTTTACCTGGTAACACGCACCACAACCCTTGCCGAACTTGAAGAGGGAAGGGCTTCCGGCAGCGATCATGGAATTGAAAGGGAATTTACCGACTGCACCTTGATAACCACATGCACCGCCTACATACATTATAATTTTCCAAAATATAATTACATTTATTTTCAATATGTTATCACATTTTCTTGTTACTATGAGAGAGTAAATGTTTACCATCGCTGCCATAGCCATATGGACTTCCATACCACGTTGCACCGCCATATGTCCAGCTAGTGGTATTGCTGGGGTCATCAATATAGTTAAATAGCTTACGGTTTGAATTTGAACCACTGAAGCAAGGATGAAGGAGACAAAACAGAGATAAAGTAACAAAAGAGATTTGTTTGAAAGAAGCCATTATTTATTTTATCTTTGTTTTCAAGGTTGTGTATTATTCTTGATTAAGAGGGGATTAAAGGGGGCATTTATAGTGCTAATGTTAGAAATAGTAAGAGTAGACGTGCCAGGCTGTTATAAGAGTTAGGGTTTTTGTATGGACGTGCAAAGTTGTCTGAATATATTATGTACCACACGATGGCAATTAACTAAGGTTTTGATGCATAATTCTTTGAGCCGACTGAATATATTTTTGGAATGAATGTCTTTCGTTTGCTCAATTTGTAAATTGTTTTAATTTCTCTACAAAGTTTTTTTATAATTGACAAACGTGAGATCGGTTCCAATAATACCAATATACAAAGGATTGAGACCTAAGCTTCCCATCATATAAAAAGTATAGGTTTATTAGTCTATATATTTGATATATTTATTCATACAAAAATGAAAGTCAACTATTATGAAAATAAGACGGTGAGAACCAGTTATTTGTGGCCCAACTAAGCCATTAGTGGTGCATATTAGTCACGTCGCATTTCAAAGTTTTTAGACCCTAATCTTGTCTATTAGTAGCCAACAAAACATTTACTCTCTACGTCGTCTACGAGCTTCATATTTCTCACCCCGTTATTTGGCATAAATGTACCCACGTGGAAATTATCAATCAATTAATGTCTTAGATTCTACTTTACATATATATATAGACTGTATTCAATATATTTGCATATTTACCTTGGGCTAAAAATATTCTGGCTTTGATTGTTTCTGATTTCATTCAAATTCAAATCAGGCTTGGATCAAGTCATTTTGAATTTTAAATTATTCAATTTTGGGTACGATCAGTTAAGTTTTAAACTTTTATCTAAAACCGAGGAAAGAATTGTTTATTCCGTTACTTAAGAAAGTTCAAAACCGCCTAGCCGGCTGGAAAAGGAGAATCCTCTCTTATGGGGGACGTCTCACCCTTATACAAGCCGTGCTAGGCCCAATTCTTAATTATCACATGCAAGTGATGTCGCTACCGGTAGGGTTCACACAACAATTTGAGAGAATTGTGAGAAGTTTTTTGTGGAGGGGGGATAAACCCTGCTATGGCGGGCACTGCCTCGTCTCATGGGACAGAGTTACGATGCCTAAAGAAAATGGGGGACTTGGGATACTGGATATCGAGAAACAAAATAAGGCTATGTTGCTAAAATGGATTTGGCAGGCAACCTCCAATCCGACTTCTATGTGGAGTCAAACACTCCGGAATTTATATGGAAATAACCCCTTCTCCATACATCCGAGCAACTCCAATCGCCTCTCCTTCTTTGTTAAAGAGTTGCTAACTTTGTTGCCGCTCTTTAAGCTCTCCACTCAAATTTCTCTGGGATCCGGCCATGACGCATCCTTTTGGTTCAATGTATGGATAGATGATATTCCACTGGCCAAGGAATTCCCGGATATATACCAGGGATCGAATAATAAAAGTGCATCGGTGCGACAAGTCTTAGACTCTAATTGGGACCTCTCCCTTTTTCTCTTCTCGAACAACCCAATAATATCTGCTCAAGCTGCTTCTCTTCTCACAATTCTTAACTCAACTCACTTATCTAATGACCCGGACTCTTCAACCTGGCGATGGACCGCCAGAGGAGTATACTCCTCTAAATCTTCTTACAAACTCTTCTTCAAGACAAATTGTAAGAATGATTGGAGTGCCAAGGTCTGGAAATTGAAAGTACCCACAAAAATCAGATTCTTTATTTGGTTGATTGGTCTTAACCGACTGCCTACCCAAGAGAACCTAATCAGAAAGGGTTGGACTAGTATTACGACATGTACTCTTTGCTCAAGTGGTATAATTGAGACAACTACTCACTTGTTCACGCAATGCCATTATTCCATGAGATTCTGGAGAAGGTTCGGTTTTTCCCCACTTCCATCTGACTCCTCCAACATAGCCTTCTGGAGGAGAATTAGAAACTCACAACTCACGATAGAAGACAAGGTCCATTGGGACGTCTACTGGGCGGCAGGGTCCTGGACACTTTGGAAGCAAAGAAACCAGAGAGCCTTCACCGGTCGGAGAGCACCGACATCTATCACCTACCAAATGGCAAGTCAAGAAGCGCATCTGTGGGAGCTACACCACTGACACAACGGCATTAGAGTAGCAATCCTCTCTGTTTTCCTTCTTTTCTTTAATCTCACCGGCTTTGTATTATTTCTTATTTCACTTCTCAAGTAGAAGTTGTCACAAAATTTTTATTTTATTTTATTTTATTAAATGAAAACGTAGTAAGCAATTTGCTTACTACCTTCCAAAAAAAAAAAAGTTTTAAACTTTTTCAAATATTTTAGATCAGATTCCGTTTTCTTTCAAAAGCGCCATTTCTACTTTAGGTTCTTCCCATTTAATTCCAGGTTACTCCTAACAGTATTTGGATACGTCTATAATTAATGAATAGACACTTCTCGTCATTTTTGTCTCTGTAAGATTGAAAGATTAAATATAAGAAAACAAACAGAAAGGAGAATACAAACAAAGGTAATTATTTATATCATTAATTCAGCAGATTCATAGTGGAGGGGAGAACAAAACAGCCTCCTCCTCTTTCCATTCAACTCTTTATTAATTACTCCAGCAAACACTAAACCACACTTAATTACTGCTAACCCACACTTTAGTTAATTACCATCAAGGGACTTTGACATAAAATAACAAGACCCTTGTCACACCAAGTGCATTTTTACTCTCTTCTAATAATTTACCACTGAACGGTAACTCGCGCCGGCTTGCCACCCGTTTGGTATCACATTTTTCGCAACTAGGGTTTTGCCTGAGTCAGAGGTGAGCTTGATAGAAATAGGAGCTTGCAATATAGAACCCGAGTTAAACATCCACACTGCGCCCCAAGACTGCTGCATTGGGACCCACATATCAGATCCAGTCTGGATCAGACTGACACCTGCGAGTTCTCCATCACCTGACTCGTATTCGACCAGAACCGCAAAGTAGTATGGGTTTGAGCCAGAGTCCACGTGAAATGCAATGTCGGTTCCATGGTAGTTGCACTGGACGCTGCGTGAAAATGACAAAATAGAGATGATAAACTGCTTTCATGATCTTTTCTTGTTCTTGTAAGGAATGATAACTTGTTTGGGGAAAAAGTTCTTAAAGTGTGTAACGTATATATGCTTGTTGCTTGTATGAATAAATTCATGCATGCATGCATGACACGTCACAACTTCATGCTCAAGCTTCCAAAATTGTGATAAAGTTCATTTGACTCTTTATGATCGTAGTTGGAATTATTTCAATGACACAATTAGTTTTTAAACAATCAATAGATCAATTATATGTAATGTTTGTTATTTGATTAGCTATTTTATATGATTTATATCATCATAAAAAAGAATGAATCTGAAGTATTTCAAAATATAGGCATTAGGGAACTTTTTTTTTTTTGAACGCAAACTTGAGGTGGGCAATAGTGAACTTGATTACTAGCACCAAATATAAGCACTAAATCTAATGGATCTCAATAAATGCACCACTCCTTTTCTGTTATTATACTCACCGATTGTAGTGAATTTGAAGAATTCCGGCAGCACGAAGCTGATCAGCTTGACCGGGCTTAGCCATCGCCCCAAATGCAGTTCCACTCATGTCAAAATGAACCGGTTGGGCAAGGCACGGTCCACCAGGACACTCGTCAGTGATAACCACTCTTACTGGATGATCAGAGCATGCAGAATTACCAGTACACTTAACCTATATATGTTATAATCACAATTATGAATAAACACAATAAATTTTTAAAATGCTTTAGATGATTTTTTTGGTTTCCAAAGAGCGTATTTAATTAACCTTATAACAAGCACCACATCCTTTGCCAGAAAGGAAGATGGAAGGGTTACCCGCCGCAATCATAGAAGAAAAAGGTGGCTGATCAACTGCATTTTGATACCCACATGCACCTCCTATATATATAAAAGTGACATACAAAGTTAGAAAATTAAGATCTATAACTTGATTAAGGCAACATAATTAGATTTAGAACTTGCCATCTGTTCCGGCACCATCCGGGCTGCCATACCAAGTTGCGGCGGCAACAGGCCAATCAGAGGAGTAAGAAAGCGTAGTGTAATTCATGAGCTTGCCATTGAGACACGCACAAGGGGTAATAAAAGTGACTAGGGCTAGGAGAGGAAAAAGAGAAAGTTTGATAAAAGCCATGATTGATAGCTTGAGCTTGTGAAGATGAGTTTGGAAGTCACAAGTGATTTTGTATAGGGATGGTGAAATTACAATTGTGTGTGTAGAGGTATTTATAAGGGAAGTATTGATTGAGGAAGTTAGTTGGTGCACACGGCTCAAGATGCTGAATCAGCTTTATTAAATATAAGTTGGCATTATTGTTTGAAGGATGTTAAGTTTAGTTTAGTCTATAGATACTGTCAATTATGCCAGAATTTTTTTTCTGAGATAATAGAAAATTTGCCTATTAAGACTTTAATTAATTAAAATAAGAAGCTACAAAAATTTAGATTCATGACTCTTATCAACAATTGATACAATTTTCCAAAAAAAAATAAAAATTAGCTAAAATTACTTAAAAAAATGACTATGCTACATCACATCAAACTTTAGTTCTCATCGTCTTCGGACCATTCTTCTTCTTAGTCCCAGTCTTGTTCCTAGTTTAACTTATCGTCTAGGCAATTAGGATTTTCGCAACATTCTAAATCCCAATATTTTAACGTCTCTTTAAGCGGTGATTGAGTATCATTTTCGATGATACTCATGATTTTTTTGTCTATTCCACAATATTGAGCTAGAAGATTTGCCAATTCACCACTAAGTGAATTTTTTTGTGGGTGTCACATTCCAGACTTGCTAGTAGTATCTTAACTGTTGCTACTGATAAAGTTGGTTGGGCCATTATTTTGCATTCAGCTTCTAACTCAAGCGTGGTTTTTCCTACGGTCAATAAAGGTTTTTTTGAAATGCTGATCCACGTCTTGTTGGCCCATATTGTCTAATTATTTTCTTTTAATTTCATTTTTGTTATATATCTTTAGTTTAATATTTTTTTTTTCGAATGAACAGCAGGCTTCCCCTGTATCTGGTTTTTTTTATCATTAAAGAAAAAAGGCTGTTACATACTACCCTATTACAATGTTCATCATGAGGGTTACATCATGAAAAGAGAAACAACAGGGGAAATGAAATGTACAAAGCTTGGTTCAATGTTGTTGGATGTTAAGCCCCGGTTTATGAGGAATGAGTTGCGAACTCCAGAATGAGGCAAGTTCAATGGCAACTTTCACAATGAGTTTGTGAGGTTGAGTCTTTGCGTTGAAGATCCGTCGATTTCTCTCGCGCCAGATGGACCACCAGACTGCTGCACACGTTGCATCTCATTGGAATCTTGATAGTTTAGCGAATCTTCGTCGGTTGGAAAGCCAGAAGTTGATCATGGTAGTGGGCAGGTCATTGAAGTCCCATTTAGCATGCATGAATGTGCATCCAGATTGCTCTTGTGTAAATACATCCGAAGAGAAGATGAGCCGTTATCTCGGGTTGTTGACGACAGAAAGGACAGTTGGGGTTATGTGGCCAGTTTCTTTTGTTGAGGTTTTCAGCGGTAAGTATTTTGTTTTGGAAGGCTAACCAAATGAAGATTTTGATTTTTAACGGAATCTTCATTTTTCATAGACGGGTCAACTAGCAATTGGTAAGTCCGGTGTTCATTAGCATGGCATAAGAATGCCTGGAAGAGTAGCCTTGGTGAGGGCCCCATCGCCAGAAGATGGTAGATGACTGTGGATCAACATGTGTGGCAGAGTTATATATGGGCATCAGTTTGATGAGTTGTTACATGAAGAAGGAAAGTCCGGTCCGGTCTTTGGTTCAGAAGGCTGTAACCCTAGAGAATTGACAGAAGGGGGGACGATGAGGGAGAAATGGGAAGTGTCACGACCCAAAATCATCATGCACAACACACACACACACACATATATATATATATATATATATATATATATATATATATATATATATAGAACAATAGCAGAGTCAAAACAATACAAACCAGCTCTCACCATGTAAAACTAAAAACTAGATCTACAAACTATAAATACAACTACTACCACTAGATAAAAATATACACTAGTGCTGGCGCTCTCTGCTACGCTCTCAAAAGAATCTATGTATGCCACCACCTCCTGCCTCAAGCGCTACCTGGAATATTGGTTGAGCGTCAGAAAAGTCAGATAATAAAATATTATCCACTATTACAGCTACTACCCTACTGGAATGATAAATACTACACTTCTACGAAACACTGCCACCACTTATAAGAACTACCACTTGCTACAAAAAAATTTCTACTTTTATAATATAAGTGGTACTACTAAAAATATACATATAAGTATATTTAAAAAACTACGATAAGGTTGGCAACCACACGGGACCCACTCATAGACTGCAATCTCGGATCTACTTGAGATAAGTCGGTCCGTCGCACTCTCAACCACACGAGAGTGGTGTCTCCAACTTTGCCACAGTGGAAACACACCCCCTCTAACCACCCGAGGAGACCGTACTGTCACGTCTAACAGTTTGTAAGTTTCGGTAGCTAGCCGAAAATCACTCTCTGGTACCAGGCCCACTTAAAAATGTCCATACATGTGTCTTCCTCATCCACTTGTATAAAAATAATATTTTTCTACCACTAGCATTTATACCACAAGATTTACCACTGATTACATATTCTACTGAAAATAACTACATTTATATAATATATTGAAAAATAAATAAATAAATAAATAAATAATTAAATAATAAGATCTTTTAATTACTACCATTAAAATTGTCTCGGAATATATTTTCTAACGACTACAAGAACACTGAAAACGGATACTGAATGGAGAAGTTATGAATATTTTACTGATCCAATTCTACTGATCGGACATGTCAGTCTAAAACTAACCTAATTCTACTGATAGCAACTACAACTACCTACTGAATAAAATAAAATAATTAAATACTCAAATACTCAGCCATGTATTTTATCTTGGCCAAAAAGCTTATTAACCCAACTATTAATTAATTGGATCATTATAAGTAAAAGGCCTAATCCATTTAAATTTAATTAAACATGGCCCAACTCCATAATTAATATTCTGCCCATTTATTTTTCAACCCAATAATTAATTCAGCCCAATTTCACTAATTAAATATTAATCCATTTACCCATTAAATATTGAAATTGCAGCCCAATAATACTTTTCGGCCCAAACAGATTTATATTAAAAGGCTTAATGGATATTTGTTTGATGGATATTAAACCCGACCCGTATCCGACCCGTTAAGAACTGAACCCGACCCGATAACTTAAGCAGCTTAATTATCTCTCCTCCTTTCTTCCTCTTCCGCCTCTCCCCTTTCTCTCTCGTTTCTTCATCCCCCAAAACCAAACCCTATTCAAGCTTCCCTCTCTTCTAACGGCAAGGCCAATAGATGGCCGGAACGCCAATTTTCAGACGCCCGTACCATCCCCAACCTCAGCACACTTACAAAAATCGATTTCACAATCTCTCTAATTAATTTCATTCATCCCCAAAAGCTAGGGTTTATACTATTCCGAGTAATACTTGATTTTAATGGCAATACACGAGTTTCTAACTCATATTAAGAATAAATCTGAGCTATTACCTCAAAAAGCACAAGCTTTGCGATTAAGGTTACTCGCTCTTCTCCGATACGTGAGTTCCGGTGATGTCGGCCTCCGACCCGACCTTCGCTCTACTTGACTCGCCTCTACTCGCGTCCTCTCTCCAGTTGTAAGCCTCCTCCCTCTCTCTGCCTTTCTCTCTTCCTATCGAGAGAGAAGGGAACGTATGATAATTGTGAGTTTATCTTGTGTTTGATTTTGAGAGATATTCATATCCAAATAATATAAAGAATATAACACTGTTTATATTTCACTGCCCAATGAAAAATGAAATGAATATTTGGATGAATATCTCATAGTGTGAAAATGGCTCAATCATCTTAATACAAGCACCTCTTTGACTTTTCTTATTTTTATTTCATTTTATTTCATTCATCCATTCATTCACATTTTATTTTATTTCTTTTAATTATGTTATAACAGGAAGTGTGTGTTGAAACAGGCTTTGCGATGCCTAGCCTACCTGCAATGTCAGAATGTAATACAGTCCCCGAAGGGGATGGGGCATTCACACCTGACGGCTCCCTCAATTTAAATTAACTCAGATGAGTCCACATTAGACTTCAGGTTGAGAGTTCGTAAACTGTGAGTTACAGTCACAGATAAACTTGACTGACACTCTCTGGGCAGTGGGCTGCTGGTCGTTGTGGAAACACAGAAATCAACGGGTTTTCAATAACAAACAGGCGTCGGTGAGCATAACGCAACGCTTAGCAACTCAAGAGGCAACGCTATGCCGCAACAACTCCTAGTCTCTGCCTTTTTTGAAAGGGTTACTAGTCACCTTTTCTCTCTCGTTCGTTTTTGTATCTTATTATTTATATATCCCCTAAAATGGGTATGATTTGTAATAAAACTTTTATTTTTATTTTAATTGAAAATCTCAGTACACCGAGCCTCAAAAAAAGAAGGAAAGTCGGTGTTTGGGGATGTTTTGTAATCTGCAGAATCTATTGTTCCATATAATTCGGTTATACTTCAAGGGTTAATATTTAAAGAGGTCTCTGATATTCGGAAGGTCTTAGACATCTATCTAGTCTCGCCAATATACAAGGCCACCCCTTGATACTGAAATATTCCTCAAAATTTTAGACATAGTAAATTCAAATTCATGGAATCATAACAAAGAAAATATTAAATAACATTCGCACATCTGAAAAAGAGAAATACACAAAGGGCTCCACTAGGCACTAAATATATATATCTGGCAGCGGTGGAGGGAGAGTTCACCCGACTCCGCTTCTCACACTGTCCTTATTTCATTTATTACATGTATCCTTCACACTTATCACACCACACTGCAACAGTTACTACATATGAGTAACACATACTAACAAACCATAGTATAAATATATTATCATCACAATTAATGAGACAAGTCTAATAGTTCACGGCCGACTTATAAGCCGCACCGGGCTGCCATCCTGACGGAATTACATTGTTTGCCACTAGAGTTTTTCCCGAGCTAGAAGTGAGCCTGATAGAGAAGGGGGCTTGTAATGCTGAGCCCGAGTTAAACTTCCATACTGCACCCCATGATTGTTGCATCGATTTCCATGAGCTGGATCCGGCCTGCATCAGATCAACCGCTGAGAGAGTTCCATCACCTCCCACATACTCAATCAGAACTGCAAAGTATTGGGGATTTGAGCCTGAGTCGACGCGAAAAATGATGTTCGTCCCATAATAATTGCATTGAACTCTACATGCGAATGATATAGATTAATTATTGGACGTACATGCATGGAAAATAAAATAACATCAATTGACTCACCGTTCATACTGGACTTGAAGAACACCGGCATAGATTAATTATTGGACGTACATGCATGGAAAATAAAATAACATCAATTGACTCACCGTTCATACTGGACTTGAAGAACACCGGCATTGCGGAGCTGATCAGCTTTGCCTGATAGAGCCATGGCTCCAAAAGCAGTTCCGCTCATGTCAAAATGAACGGGCTCAGAAAGACAACCAGGGCACTCATCAGTTATTACAACTGTTACCGGATTACCAGAGCATGCAGAGTTACCGGTGCACTTAACCTGAAAACAACCACCGCAACCCAAGCCGGAGTTGTAAATGGAAGGGCTGCCTGCGGCAATCATGGATGAGAAAGGAGGTTGATCAACTGCATTTTGGTACCCACATGAACCGCCTACATAGAGCAATTAAAAGCTAGAGATTATAAATCTCATTTGATGTAACATGCATGTTTATATGTTTACCTTGGTATAAAGATAGTATTGTGGTGTAATTGAACACTAATTATGAAAGCGACTTCAAAGTTACACTTCAAATTACTATTATTATTATTATTATTATTATTATTATTATTATTATTATTATTATTATTATTATTATTATTATTATTATTATTATTATTATTATTATTATTATTATTATTATTATTATTATTATAAATGAATGATGATATCTACACAATAAACAAATAACACCAATATTACCATCACTGCCTGCACCGTTCGCACTGCCATACCAAGTTGCTCCTCCGTCAGAAGACCAGCCAGAGGTAGCAACACGACTGGTGGTATTGATGAGGAGTGGGCGGCTCATACATGTGCTTGGATTTATCATTGCGGCTAACATTAACAAAACCATGATTGATAATTTGGAAAAAGAGGAACTAGCCATTTTAGGTTTAGAATTGTAAGAGAAGAACAAGTATAGAGAAATAAGTCTTTGTGAGGAAGAAGATGAAAGAAGAGTGTGTGAGATGGAATGAACTATGGCGAAAGGAGCTATTTATAAGCACAAAGGGGCCGGAATATAAGTTGGTACGCATGGCTAAGAGGTTAGACAAATGAGGTAATTAAGAACTAGCCTTTTCTTGTTATTGAAGCAGATTATCACCAGTAGCATTGATTTTTTTTTTTTTTCCTTTTGGTTAAAATTAGTTTTTGATTTAGTCAATGCTAACTTAGGGAAAAGATTGATATCTCCAATGAACTCCCAAAAATAATAGTGTGAAATGCGGCATAAAGAAAAAAATAATCCACACCCTATTTTTGCATCTCTAATATGCTGATGCGTAAACAGTACTTGTCTCATTTTAGATGTCCATTGAACATTTTATCTGCCCACTATATTTTTATATGTTAATTATACATTCTATAATATTAATATTCACATATGAATGTTCATATATCTTTTTATCTACCAGTTGTGTTTTTTCTTGAAGTTCTAGAAAGCGATCGCTAACTGAGATACCATTAAATAAATAAAAGTTTTGTTACAAAAGAAAAATAAAACCAAAATAAAGAAAACAAGAAAACTACACGCAGAGTTTACATAATCTAATCCACCGCCTAACTAGTCATGACAGAGATTGGATGCAGAACATAGAAGTAGATTTCAAGCATTAGAAGTCCAAAAAGCCGCCTCCTGGAGCGCCATCTGCATCATCCTGCGAGGATTCGTCGTTGTTCCCCGGAATATCATTGCGTTACGCGCCTTCCAAATTGACTAGCACATAGGTAGCCATTTTGTACCTCATTTTCTGGACTCGTCTTTATTGAGTCCGGTTTTGGTACGTAACTAGAGATCTATCGGGATTTGAGAGTCAGTTGCATCGACGTGCATCTTGTCCCATATCGTTGCCGTTCACAGTTTAGGAAGAGATGGTTAGCATCTTGCGCGAATTTACGGTTGTGCTTTTTTATATGTCCATTAAACATTTTTTAATATCAATATAACTGTGCCTATTATGATTTTTGAGTTAATAAATTTTTTTAACTATCACTATGTCATTTTTTATATATCAATTATACTTTTATTTGGGGAGTTTCGGTGGCTCAAATCATCTCACAGGTGGCGGATCTAACTGCCTGAAATACTAATGGTGATATATGTCTATTTTATCTTTCTTGGTATCAATATACATTTTTGTATATTTTTATATGTTCATTATATTATTTTTGTATATATTATAGCTATATTTAGAGTGTCGTTGAGGACTCAAATTTTATTGTTAGCGATGTCAAATAACATTATTTCTCGTAATCTCATAGATTCCAATGCTAGACTATCACAAACACTGCACTGCCAATATATATCATGTCCCTTTAACTTTATCTCAATAAAATTATTACTAAAGAACCTAAAATTCTTGGTAACTTTATATGCATAATATAAATAACACGTTCTAGCAATCGGAATGTCAGTATAGAATGTATTTTATATATACATTATTAACTGAAGATGATATATTGCGCATGTCAACTCAAGTTAAATCATTTATTGTTGACAATTTTTGCACGAATTCTAAGGCGGAGGGTCCAAATCAATTTCCCCAATCTCAGTTCAACGATAGAAACACAAATACACTGCATCAATTGGTCAGGATCTCATCTTTGTATACGTAATTTTGTAACATGGGCCCTAAATCTTGGCCGATTTGAAGCTTTCATCCCCCTTATCCATCTAATTTTGCATTAATACCTGGGATTTTGGGGTATTTCTTCAAGTAATTGGATTTAGGCTGAGGTAAACGGTGACCTTCTAATAGTATCATGTGATGTGATGCTTATGTTTCTTTATTCTTTAAAGTTATTATATGACGTGACTAATATGTCTTGATGTATCAGCATGAAGTCATACCATAAATCAGCCTAAAATAAAAAAAATTCTTGGTCCGTATTACCACCAAATTTATCTGGGTTTGATTACCCATGTCAAAAGCATTAATTGTAGATCACGTCATTTGAAGCCAAGTTAGTCGGAATTTCAAAAAATCTCAAACTTCTTCATTAGAAAATGAAATAGGCCGCCCTACTCAAGCTTGTATTAAAAAAAAAATAATAATAATAATAAAAAAAATAGGCTGCCCTAATATAATAAAAAATATATCTATAACTTAACAAAACAATATATTAACCTCATAAATCATGGCGGAACTTAATTATAATTACTAGAGAGTTAAAAAAATTATTCCAACTAACACTGTACAAAATTATTGAAGGGGCTAAATATATATATTTCAAAATTTTCTCATTAAATCAATACCATTAAATTAGTAAAATATAATATGGATAATCATCATAAGTCTCTTAACATAAACACAAATTACATAACTAATGGATAGATACTTGTTATTAAGAAAAATAATTTATCCATATATAGTCCCACAAGGTAGCAAATAGAAATCATAACAGTTGAGCTTAACCGGAACTTGAATTCCATAATTTTTCATCATCCAACGGTACTTATTTTCCATCAGAACTCGAAATCCAGAATCTGCAAGTTTCCAACGGTACTATTTTTTCCTTCCACCAAAATCTCTTAACCGCGCTCAATACATGGCAGATACAAAATGCTCAAAATAATACTGTTCCATACATTTTAAATGCACCAAAGATGATCACATCTGTGTTGGTCACATTTGTCAGAGAAACAAAGTGATTGGTAGTTTATAGACCATGTGTAGATAGTTTCTCCCGTTTTGACGTGGCTTTCATGGATCCGTTGAGTGGAATTCAGTTAGTTATTTAATGGGCAACGTCTCCATTTAGTGATTAAACCACATACCAAAATCATCTCAAAAAAGAACCTTGTATAATATTGGTTCATTTAGTTAACCATATACCAAGTCTTTCTCCCCATTAACCGCATATGTATCACTATTCTTCATTGCTCTTTTAAACTTCCAAAATCCAAACACAATTCATTTCACTTCAATTGGAGCCAAAAAACCCAAACAGATTTCAATCAATCAGAGCCAAAAAAAACCCAATCAAAGAGAGAAACCATTAGAACTGAAATTCAATTAAGCAATAGAGAAAAGGGATAGATACTTAATGGAGGAATTTAAGAAGGGGCCTTGGAGCGAAGAAGAGGATCGGATATTGTTGGAGTTTGTGAGGGTGAATGGTCCTTGCGATTGGAGCTCCATTCGATCCAAAGGACTTTTGCCTCGCACCGGCAAGTCGTGCCGGCTCAGATGGGTTAATAAACTCAGACCCGGCCTCAAATCGTAAGTTTGTTTTATTCAAATTTGTGTATGTTTGTTGTTTTTATTTTGGAGTTGATTGATTCTTTTGGTTATGGATTTGTGTGTGAGTTGATATTTTGGTAGAGATAAACAAGCGATTTTTTTAATTAAAATAATATAGAAATTCTGGAACTAAGATTGTTTTTGTTTAACTTTCTTATTCGTTTGGCTATTTACTTCTTATTTAATTTAGTTAATTTAATTTTTTTGTATTGATCGATTTTTTTGTTCATGGGTTGATATATATTAGCGTGATATTTGGTAGAGATATAAAAACGATTTTTGAATCCAAATTGGAGAAGAAGTCCTGGAACTAAGATTTGTTTATTAATATTCTTATTTGTTTTCATTATTTAATTTCAATTTAATATTAGTTTAATTCATTTAATTCTTCTTTTTTTCATGAGAAAGTTGGATAAAGTAAGTTGTTACAGTGTTGTCGTCCCACTCAATTTCTCTTTGATTTAGTCCCAATTTAATTTAATTTAATTTAATTCACAATTTGGAAATATTTTCTCTTTTTTATAATTGATTCTGGGAGATTTTTGTTATGTGATGCTATTAATATATATTTTATATGTTTTTTTAATTTATAAAAAGTGCATTGTTACAAAATTTCTTCATTTCCTCTGTATTTCTCCTTGTAGCAATCCAAACTCAAAACTTATTTCTTGACCCCCAATTAAACCTCCATAATTAGTCATCAGCAATTGCAACTACATACCAAAAACCAAATATAAATATGAAAAGTACATTACAAGTACCAAAATCTGTACTTCATTAACATTCTTTTTCATATCAACATTCTTAATTATTTTTCAAAGAAACAACATATAATATATCAATATTCTTATTTCTCAAAAGGCGGACCAAGTTTTCACCGGAAGAAGAACGGATCGTGTTGGAAATGCAGGCTCGGATTGGAAACAAGTGGGCCAGTATCGCGAAATTCCTGCCCGGCCGCACTGATAATGACGTGAAGAATTTCTGGAGCATTCGTAAGAAACGGCTCGCTCGTCTTGAAAGAAATAATGCGCGTCAAAGAGAAGCCGGCTTAGTTTTTCCAGACAATACGCCGTTTTACGTCGAGGTATGTATTATATCAACATCCAGCATTTTTGTGCACAATTTATTATTAATTAAAATAATATGGGATATATATATATTAGTCTATTACTCAAATAAATTGTGTTAATTCCCTAATTAATTTAATTAAGTACTATAATGTAATGTCTATATTGGTCTATTATGTATATAAATTCTGTTAGTGTAAGTTGTTTTATGCTGTTAATAGAAGTTGTTTTATGTTTTGGTATATTATTTATATAAATCCCATCAATTTCCTATTTAATTATTTTTTAGGATCTCGAAAATATCGATCCTCTTCTATCAAACAAGGCCGACACATCCAACAGCCATGACAGCAAAGGCACTTTGTGCGTCAACCAATCCTATGCCACCACATCAGCAAAGCCGGACCTAAACATGTCTATGTTTAATCAAATACCGTTTGATCCACTACCGTTAAACCAACCGTGTTTCTCTGACCCGTTTATGTTCGAGCCGCTGCCTGATTTCTTTGGTTTGGGTCCGAATCAGACCGGTTGTGTGCAGCCAGCTTTCGATGAGCTCACGGCTGATGTGTTGGCTTTGTTTGAGCAGCCTCAGCTCCCCAGAGCCAAAGTTTAGCTAGTGTTATGTTTTTTCTTTTGATTTTATGTTTATTTAATTTATTTGTTGAGAGAAGCTAGTGTAAGTAATAGCTAGTTTGAAGGGTTGAAGAGTGGTTGTGTAGATAGATGTATGGAATAGTTTTAGTATTGAAGCATGTTGTTTTAATGAAAAACTCTGTTCTTTATTTATTTATTTATTTAATTTTTTTATTTTTGAGGAAAGACAAAACTTTGTTCATTATTAGTAGGTAATATGAAATTTACATGAAATATATGAAAACTGAAAAGAAAAAAAAGGAAAAATGGAGAAAACAGAAGCAAAATGCAAAAGAACCTGAACAAGAGAGTAGTTAATTAATACAATAGTTAGATGGTAATGATCAATTTACAAATCAATGCATATTTACCAGCTAACATATTTACCATTAATATATTTACGATATAATTAAAAAGAATATTTCAAAAAGCAAGAAAAATCGTTCATAATATTTCACAATTTGAAATGTAATCTTGCAAAAAGGAAACAAAAAATAAAATAAAATAAAAGATTAAACAGTTCCTTCACACAGACAGAAACTATATCCCATGAAATATGCCTTATGTTCTATATATTTCAGGCCTTGATAAAATAGTAATTGGGCTGTCGTTAATTCATGTGTATCATCCAAAACCAGTATGAAGAGAAAGGATTAGGATGAGTTTGGTTTAACTGTCTTTTATTAATTATAATTTTTACTTTTCTCTATCAAGTTTAAGATTTTTAAATTATTATATATTACTTTTTTTTTTCTTGAGAAATTTTAGAGAGGGCTTCTGTTGTCCCCATTCTGAACTTTATCTATTTTTATCTAAATTGTAGTTTTTTAACAAGGTTTTTTACTATTTATTTACATTCTATGAAAAATAAAAGCTGTAAAGATGAAAAAAAAAACCTATCCTTACAAGGCCTAAATCGGCCTGTAATCTATATTTTTCTCTCCTAGCCCATATTAATTAGGCATACATATATCTTAGTTTATTTCTGCAATCACTAATCATAATCGGTGTTTTAAAATCCTTGTTGGCGAATCAAACTTTGTCCGGCATGCATAACAAAAAAACTTATCTAAAGCATTATTTAGTCGTAGCATCAAACAAAGAGAGAAGGTTCTCACAACTGTCCCGATGCCTCCAAAACGCATCTAATTCGGCATGTTATAATAGATGCTACAATTATTTTCATGAATGACACATTGCAAATGCATGCAAATTTCGATTCTATTGCACAACATGTTACAAAGAAAGACATATTGCTCAATTTTGTATGACAACAAAGCTAGCATTGCAAATAGTGGGCGATTCATTGCATGTACCTCACTATTTTAGTTCAGTTACTGATTTCATAGAAAACCATGAAATTAGATCAAAAAATGAGCACAACCTTCATACTATTGGCTCCTTTTTGGAGTCATAAAATCATAATTTTAGAAAAGAAAAAATAAGTACATTACTTAACAATAGCAAAAATTTTGTTGAAGAGGATAAAGATATCATGATTTCCCTAAAAAAGAGAAAAAAAAAAGCAAAGAAATTTGCATAAGTATTCAATGCATATTTTGGATAGTGATCTCCAAATCGGCAATGTTAGCCAATAAGACGTGGACTAACATTTTGAAAAAGTGACAGCAGACGAAAATGTGCTAGAGCCAAAAGCCGAATGCGAAACAACGACGTAATCAACTTTAGCTAAAGCAACAATTTAGATGTTATTAGCAAGTCTCGAAGGGGACACTCTTAAAAAAATCCAATTAGTAACGAATTAACAAATCTTGTAGCTAAATATTACGGGACAACCATCGAAAATGATACATAATCATCCCTTAAAGAAGTGGTAAAATATTGGGATTTAAAAAGTTGCAAAAATGTCGATTAGCTAGACAAGATGTTAAATCAAGAAGAAGACTTGGAACAACAAGGATGGTCCGAAAGTGACGAGGACTAAAATCTCATATGATGTAGTAAAATCATTTTTGAAGTGCACAATTGGATATTTTTTATTTAGTTCTACTCTAGATCTATGTAGTGTAATTTTAGCTAATTTTTATGTTTTGTGTTTGATTGATAAGGATCATTGACCCAAATTTTGTATTTTGTATTTTAATTAATTAAAGTCTCAGTAGCTAATTTGTCTACTATCTCAAAAAAAAAAAAATTTATTTTTTAGACTATGATCATTATTTTTTTGTCAATGAACCTTCAACAAATCTATCTGTGTAAAGTTCCAACTCATGTGATCGTGTGAAAGCATGAAACCGATACTGTACCAAAGGTAACGTAGAGATGGGGCTTATACCCCGTGCAAATTAATTGTGTACTTTCACTTTTCAAAAACAAAAAATTAATTGTGTACTTTTGACCCTTTAATTCGGTGAAATTTTCACGTGCTGTTCACAAAAATCAGTTGTAAAACAGTTATATTAATAATGTTTAAACAGCAGAAATCGTGTATTGAAAGACCGACTTGAGGTGAAGTATACCAATTCATTGTCTTGACTAACTTACTGTAGTAGGCCATTAGTTTGTTTTTCATTTCTCATATCTCAGTTATTTTTACTGTGAATGAAAAACAAGAAATATATAAAAAAAAGTCAGTCTAGAGATTTCCCCACGTTCTTTGACAAAGGTGGAATAAAGTGAAATAATAGAATAAGATGGAAAAAATTCTATTCAGCCGAAAGAGTTGAATATCATGGAATAGAATGGATTATAAAGTGAAAGGATATTTTAGTGCAAGAGATTGAATAGTATAATAGAATATAATAAACTCAATTATTTATTGCGAGTATTATTTTCTCTGAAAATATTTTCTCTGAAAATATTAATTTCTCACTATTGCACTAATTTAGCTTGCGAAACACTTGAAATAAAATATGATAAAATAGTTCATCATTTTTCTATGCCATAATTTCACTAGTTCATTTGATATAATAAATTATAATTATTATCTTAAAAAACCAAGAACGTACGTCAATAGAAACCCAAATTGATCTCTCCAATGCAATTTTATAAGTTTTCTTAGACGATTCCTCACCCTTCCTTAAGTTTGTAACTTAGTAAACGCTATTAATGTGAAGCCATTAAATTACTGCCTTAACCCATTTTTTTACCTTGGATCTATCCAATTAGTACTTAACTAGCCTCACAAGTCACACCCTTAATTTCTTCTCCACCACAATTTTTTTTTACCTCGGAAGTGTACAAGTAACCAAACTTTGATATATTTTTTAATGAAGCTTTATATATGTACCCTTCCAAAAATTCAAAATTAATATAAAAAAGTTGCAAGCATGTAATTAGAGGTGGCAAAATCTGACCCGACCCGAAAAACCCGCCCGACCGACCCGAACCCGAACCTGACCCGATCCGAAGATGTTGACAAGTCAACGGCCCGAAACCCGACCTGACCCGAAACCCGAATGACCCGAAACCCGAAGAACCCGAAACCCGAATGGCCCGAAACCCGAGCGGCCCGAAACCCGAATGACCCGTAACCCGAATTACCCGAACCCGAACCCGAATGACCCGCCCAATTTTCGAAACCTGAATAACATGTAATGCAAGATGAATAACATGAAGTGAATATTTGTGTCTCGATTTTGCCATAATTATTGGACTTTCGTAATTTTACATTGAAAAAGTTGTATATCTACATGTGTTATGTGTATAATGATGATTTTTTAATTCTCACATCTTATGATATTAAATTATTAATACATTAATGAATTAATATTTTTTAATAGAAAACTTGGTTTGTTATAGTCAACTCATTTTGTATAAATAACACATAACTAATAACAACATACAAAATTAATATTATATAATATCGTGCAATAAACATGTCAACAAAGCAAAATTAAACCAAGTTCGATTTTTTTTTTTTTTTTCGATTTTTTATTTTTTTCGATTTTTTTCATTGCCCCTCTTAAATAAAAAATATAGTCAAAAATATCATATATAATAGATATATCCAAATGTAGATGATTATATTTTATTTGAATATTTCCATATTTTTACAACTTAAAATTTTTTTTTTCATTTTATTCCATTTTTTTAATTTAAAGATAATACTTTAAAAAAATCAGATTCTCCGATTCAACTCGGCCGATTCCAATCAGAGTCGGATGATTCTCACTACACAGACAGTGAACGAGTTAGATCCTGATTCCAATTTTAGGAACTATGAAAATTAAGTCGAATTTTCGATATTTCGTCTATCTATATACAAACTTGAATTGCTTAAAACACAGACCAAACTTTTTCGAAACACAGACCCGAATTACCCGAAATACAAACCCGAATGACCCATAACCCGATTGACCTGTAACCCGAACCCGCCTGACCCATAACCCGAACGACCCGAGACCCGAATGACCCGAGACCCGATCGACCCGAGACCCGAGCGACCCGATACCCGAGCGACCCGATACCCGAGCGACCCGAGACCCGAACGACCCGTGACCCGAATGACCCGTGACCCGAACGACCCGTGACCCGAACAACCCGAAACCCGAAATGACCTGACCCGAACCCGGCCCAACCCGCCCATTTGCCACCTCTACATGTAATGCATCAAATTTATTTCTGAAAAAACTCAAATGATTAAATGTAATTTCTAAAACTGGAAGCTATCAAATTTATGAAAGTTCAACACCTACAAAATTTATTTATATGAAATTCAAATTATATAAAATATAAAAATTGACTCACCAATGTATTAGAAATTATCACTTAATCTTAAAGAATTTGTGATAAACTTGATATCATCTAATTTTAGTTAGACAAATTTTAAAGAACTTATATTTTGGAAGGAAAAATTTGATGCTTGTAGTTTTTCACTAAATCTGATATTTTTATTTTTGAATGGACAAATTTGATACAACTCTTTTTACGGTGACAGCCATAGTGGTTGTTTTATACTCAAGGTCAAGTATATTAAGAAAAATTCGAATGAGGTTTCACTTTCATTTCAACCCATAAATTCTTGAGCCGCATACAATTGATATGCTTCAATTCTGAAAAAGTTTTGAATTATAAGCTTCTGAGGATATATATGAAAATCTTCCTTTGTTTTATACTTCCCATGCACATTCAATCTTCACACTTGAGCATCATAAATTAAGGGTCCATCTCACCCCCCTTAAACCTCCAAAAACCCTTCACCCCCTCTCCATTAATGGAGCAAGGACAGCTTCATGAAACCCCTAGTTCTTCAATCTCTTCAAATTCATCCACCTCAAATGATGAACAACCATCTCATAATTCACACAAGAAGAAAACCCCTAAAAGCGCAACATATTACGTTGGGGTGAGAAAGCGCACTTGGGGCAAATGGGTTTCGGAAATACGAGAACCGAAAAAAAGATCGCGAATATGGCTCGGTACGTTTCGTACTGCTGACATGGCAGCACGCGCACATGATGTGGCAGCTCTTGCCATAAAAGGCAAAACAGCGCGACTTAATTTTCCAAAATTAGTTCACAAGTTGCCGAAACCGGCTTCGGCGTCTCCAAAAGACATACAGGAGGCTGCGCAGTTGGCCGCAGAAATGGGCGCCACATTTGATCAAGATAAGGCGGAATTCTCGAGTTCTAGTGAGGAGGAGGTCTTTGACCTTCCGGATATTTTACCGAATGAATTCCGCTTCCCGTTTTCTAATTCTATTTGTTCTTCTTGGGTTAATGATTTAGGGGGTGATGAGGGAGCTGAGTTCTTGGATTTGTTGGTTCGATGTGATTTTGCATAACTGGATTTTGAGATCCTTATTTTTGTTAGGAGTAGAGCTGCCTAATTAGTAATTTCTGCGTTTTTCATTTTTCTGTGAGAGTTTACGATGCTTGATCTTGTCGTGTTTTCACAATTTTTTTTGAGCTTGGTACTTCAAAATTTGCTCATAAGCCCCTACAATATGTTGATGGTCAATAAGCTTCTTTACTCTTCAAGAAATTGACCTTTTTTTTTTCCCTCTCAACCATTGTTAGACTAAATCTAGCTTTACATATTATAAATATTTGATCATATATTGCTTAGTTAATCATTTTGCGGTCTTTTATACGTATACAAAACTGTTAGGCCTGTCATATCTTGTTATAGGCCAAAACATTATGGCCCAATTACTCCTATCCAACCTGTTCATCTTCTCCCTTCGTGACCAAAGTTTTTTTATAGGGAAATTGGAAATCACGCCGGGATACTATAGTGACTCTGTAGCGACGAATTGAAATTATATAATATTTTCTCACGTTTCTATATACGCTATATACCGTTTTCATTTTTTTTAAATATATATTGTTTACCGAATGAATTTTTATATACTATTTGTTTTCAGTTTATATGTTTGTATATACTGTTTTCATTTTTATTTAATATATATTGTTTTATAGAATAAATTTTTATATACTGTTTGTTTTCAGCTCATATGTTTGTATATATTATTTTCAGTTTTTATATATTATCGCTACATGGTCGCTACAGTAACGTCGTGGTGTATCAACTCCCTTTTTTATAAAACAAAAAAAAGGAGAGGTGCATTAGAAGTTGTTAGAATAATTGGAGGAATATGAATATAGAGAGAATAATTGTGTGAGAAAGAAAGAGAGAATTAATGTAGAATTTTATTCATTTAATTGGATACTATTACAATAAGTAGGGGTCTCTTTATATAGGAGAAAACCATACTAATTTCCAAAATAAATTACCTGTTATGAATATAATTGATATGGATGTCTGTTACTTAGCCCTTAAGTAACAATAAATTGGGAGATTCTTGTAAAGATGGAAAGAGTTATTATAGGGTATTAATTAGTATATTTTCTATTAATTTACATGTCAAATTATTCCTTTATTATAATCCTGAATCAGGCAAGAGATTTCTTGGCCAGCACTCACCCTCTACTATATAAAAGGGGCAGTGACTATTGTATTCTTTAATCCACAATTTAATACATAATTCTCTCTTTCCAATTCTATGTTTTATAGTTATTTGCTTTTTTATTTTACAACACGTTATCAGCACGACTCTGACCCAAAGTAAGCAAGGTATGAACCATAATTATTTCTTATATTCCAATAATTTTATTCGGATTCTTTTTCTTCCTTTATTCGAATTTTCTTTTATTTATTTATTTGAACATTAGACAACATGTTATTATTAATACATGTTTATTTTTAAGCACCAGAAGTTGCTTATCATTTCTTTTTATGCACCAGAAGTTGCTTGTTTAGTTTTTATTTATGCAACCAGAAGTTGCACGTTTATTTTTAACTACGCACCAGAAGATGCTTGTTTAATTTTATTTACGCAACGAGAAGTTGCATGTTTATTTTTACTTACACCAGAAGTTGCTTGTTTAATTATTTTTATTTTTGCAACCAGAAGTTGCATGTTTATTATATTAAAGCACCAGAAGTTGCTTGTTTAAATCATGCACCAGAAGCTTCACGTATATTTATTTTTATTTATTTTATGTACGTTTATTTTTCGCACATTTATTTTTTCGCACATTTATTTTTCACACATTTATTTTTCGTACATTTATTTTATTTATTTATGCACCTGTAGTTGCAATTCAGTTTATTGATGCACATAAAGTTTGAAATTAATTCTTATTGAAACCTGAAGTTTCAATATTAAATTGCGAGGGTCTAATTTAATTTATCGCATTAATATAGCTTCGACATGGCAAATTTAACGAAGCTTGAGTTTGTTGCCCTTGACATATCGGGCAACAATTACCTGTCATGCATCCTCGACGCTGAGATCCACCTTGATGCCATGGGTCTGGGAGACACCATCAAAGCGGGAAACAAGGCATCGATCCAAGATCGGGCGAAGGCAATGATCTTCCTCCGCCACCATCTCCACGAATCATTAAAGAGTGAATACCTTACTGTTAAGGATCCTCTACTTTTATGGAAAAACCTCAAGGAGAGGTATGACCACCAGAAGACAATAATACTCCCGAAAGCTCGTGACGAGTGGACACACCTACGTCTACAGGATTTTAAATCGGTGTGTGAGTATAATTCCTCGATGTTTAGAATTGTTTCTTAGTTGAAACTTTGCGGGGAGAATATTACTGATGGAGATATTCTAGATACAGGGGAATAAGTTTCTTCATAATCAATTCCCGGTTTTTGTGTAAATCCTTGTGCAACAAGTCTTGCTTTGTATCTTACAATTTCATTTTTCTCATTACGTTTTCTCACAAATACCCACTTGTATCCTACGGGTTGTACACCATCAGGTGTTCGGACTACAGGTCCAAAAACTTCACGTTTCTCAAGAGAATGTAATTCTACTTGAATTGCATCTCTCCATTTTGGCCAATCTTTCCTATGTCGACATTCTTCAATTATTTTTGGTTCTTGATCCTCATTTTCATTAATTATATCAATCGCGATTTCATATGCAAACTTCTTGTCAATAATAGTTTTATTTCGGTTCCATCTCTTTCCAGTAGAGAAATAATTTATTGAGATCTCATTATTATCAATATTTTCAATATTGTCAGGTACCTGAACCTCTACAGGGGTTATTTGCTCATTCATGTCTTCTACTATTTTATCGTCAATATTCTTTTCAGAAGAATTTATTTCTTCAGAATTATTGATAACTTCAGTTATGCCAACTTTCTTATTGTGCTCTCTTTTCTTCCTTGGATTTTTATCTTTGGAACCGATTGGTCGACCACGCTTCTGGCGTATATCACATTTAGAATTATCCAAGGGAATTTCAATACGACCCGCAACATTTTCTGCTGGAATATACGATTTAGTTACTCTTTTTGTATCAATAAATGCATCTGGTAGTTGATTTGCAATTTGTTGCAAATGAATAATTTTCTGGACTTCTAGCTCAGATTGATTTGTGCGAGGATCAAAATGATACATTGATGATGCATTCCATACAATTTCTTATTTTTTCAGTGTTCGTTTCTCTCCCCCTAATGCTGGGAACATAGCTTCATCAAACTTACAGTCAGGAAATCTTGCTGTAAATAGATCTCCAGTTAATGGTTCAAGAAATTTAATAATTGATGGAGATTCGAAACCAACATAGATTCCCAACCTTCTTTGAGGTCCCATCTTTGTGCGTTGCGGTGGAGCTACCGGAACATATACAGCACATCCAAAGGTTCTTAAATGGGATATATTTGGCAGCAGGCCAGTTACAAGTTGTATGTGGGAGTATTTATGATAAGCAGTTGGTCTTAATCTAATAGTGCTGCAGCGTGTAATATTGCATGGCCCCATATAGATGACGATATTTTTGATTTCATAATTAAGGGCCTTGCGATTAATTGTAATCGTTTAATAAGAGATTCTGTTAGACCATTTTGCGTGTGTACATTGGCCACTGGATGCTCAACTTTAATCCCAATTGACATACAATAGTCATTAAATGCTTGAGATGTGAATTCACCGGCATTATCAAGACAAATTGTCTTAATTGTATAATCCGGAAATTGTGCTCTTAATCTAATTATTTGAGCAAGTAATCTCGCAAATGCAACATTCCGAGAAGATAATAGACATACATGTGACCATCTAGTAGATGCATCTATTAATACCATAAAATATCTTAACGGTCCACATGATGGGGTAATAGGCCCACATATATCACCTTGAATACGCTCAAGGAAATTAGGTGATTCAATCCCAACCCTAGTTTGTGAAGGTCTAACGATTAGTTTTCCTTTATAACATGCAGCACATGATATTTCATTTGATAAAAGAATCTCCTGGTTCTTTAATTGATGCCCATTTGAATTTTCTACAATTCTTTGCATCACTATTGCTCCAGGATGACCTAGACGTTCATGCCAAACCATAAAATTACTTTGAGAGTTATTAAACTCATTTTTCATTATAGCATGATGTGCTTCAATTGTACTAATACGTGTATAATATAAGCCTATTGACAAAGCATGCAATCTTTCTAATATACGTTTGTTACCGCAAACAATATTTGTTATGTGAAGGTACTCAATATTATCTTCATTCATTGTTTCAACATGATATCCATTTCGGCGGATATCTTTAAAACTTAGCAAATTTCTTTTTGATTTAGTAGATAATAAAGCATCATCTATTACAAATTTTGTTCCTCTAGGCAATAAAATAATGGCTCTTCCAGAGCCTTCAATCAAGTTTGAGGTGCCTGATATTGTATTGACATTTGCTTTCATCTTTGTCAAATTAACGAAATATTTTATGTTCTTAAGTATAGTGTGTGTAGTTGCACTATCCGTTAGGCATATGTCACTGTCATCCATTATTGTAATATTCAAAAGAAACAAGACCTCCAAATCTCTTCATTTATTAAATAAAACAAAAACAAATATAAGATAAGATAATGATAACATGAAAATAAACATGCTAAAGAAAATACTCTTAATAAAGTTAACGTACTAGAAAATAAAACATTATTGATGCATAAAGAAAAATTATTTTAGTCTTGAACATCTTCACTAGCAAGGGAATATTCATTATCTCCATTTGGGGGGTTAAGATAGTCCTCTACATCCAAGCGTGTATTAACCAAGGGCACATTCAACGGGTCTTCATTATCTTGATAGACCAAATTAACCTCCTTAGTATTTTCTTTCTCCTTCAGGGAGGCTTGATAAAGTTCAACGAGATGCCTTAGCGTACGACATGTACGCGACCAATGTCCTTTCACACCGCATCTAAAACATGGATCTCCAGTTCCCTTGAGAGCGACACTTTGCGGCTTCTTGCTCCTTTCTAGTGCGGGTTTCTTAACTTGGCTATTACGGTTCCAAGAATGATTTTGACAACGGCCTCTTCCACGCCCGCGTCCACGACCGGGGCCACGACCGCGATTACGACCGTTAAATGCAGCAGCATTCGCTTCTGGGAATGGCCTAGAACCTGTCGGGCGAGACTCATGATTTTTGAGTAATAATTTATTATTCTGTTCCGCCACGAGTAGGCACGAAATTAACTCAGAATACTTTTTGAACCCATTCTCCCTGTACTGTTGTTGCAGGATTATATTTGAGGCATGGATACATTTAGATTTTTAATTAGCTTGGCAGTCTCTGAAGGGCTGAATATGCATCTCATGGATGTTGTAACAGCTTATTTATATGGATCACTTGATAGTGATATTTACATGAAAGTCCCTGAAGGATTAAAAGTGCCTGAAGCATATAACACAAAGTCTCGTGGAATGTATTCCATAAAATTAAAGAGATCTTTGTATGGATTGAAATAATATGGAAGGATGTGGTATAACCGTCTAAATGAATACCTTACACAAAAAGGATATCATAACAATCCTATTTGTCCATGTGTTTTTATTAAGAGATCAAAATCAGGATTTGTAATTATTGCAGTGTATGTTGATGATCTAAATATCATCGGAACTCCTGAAGAGATTGAAAGTACTGCTGCATATTTGAAAAGTGAATTTGAAATGAAAGATCTTGGGAAAACAAAGTTTTGTCTCGGATTGCAAATCGAACATTTGAGAAATGGGATATTTCTTCATCAATCTACTTATGTAGTAAATGTCCTAAAGCGATTTAACATGGATAAAGCGCACCCATTAAGTTCACCAATGGTAGTTCGATCCCTTGATATGAACATTTGAGAAATGGGATATTTCTTCATCAATCTACTTATGTAGTAAATGTCCTAAAGCGATTTAACATGGATAAAGCGCACCCATTAAGTTCACCAATGGTAGTTCGATCCCTTGATATAAAGAAGGATTGTTTTCGTCCAAAAGAAGATAATGAAGAAATTCTTGGTCCAGAAGTACCATATTTAAGTGAGATTGGTGTATTAATGTACCTAGCTAATAATACCAGGCCTGACATATCATTCTCTGTTAATTTGTTAGCGAGATATAGTTCTGCACCAACACGAAGGCATTGGAATGGTATTAAACACATACTTCGTTATCTTCGAGGAACAACAGATATGGGATTATTGTATCTAAAGACCTCAGAATCCAAATTAGTTGGATATGCAGATGCTGGATATATGTCAGACCCACATAAAGCCCGGTCTCAAACTGGATATTTATTCACATATGATAATACTGCCATATCATGTTGCTCAACTAAACAAAGCTTGGTAGCCACATCATCAAATCATTCTGAAATCATAGCACTTCATGAGGCAAGTAGAGAGTGTGTATGACTGAGGTCAATGATTCAACATATTCAAGAATCATGTGGCATCAAAACAATCAAAGAGAGTCCAGCAGTGATATACGAAGATAATGCTGCGTGTATTACGCAAATAAAGGAGGGTTACATTAAAGGAGATAGAACAAAACATATTTCTCCAAAGTTCTTCTCCACACACGAGCTCCAAAAGAGCGGTAAAATTGATATTCATCGAATTCGCTCAAGTAATAATCTTGCAGATTTCTTCACCAAGTCATTACCAACTAAAACTTTCAGGCAATTAAGACACAAGGTTGGACTCCGTCACTTTAGAGATATTTGTACACATGAGGGGGAGAAATAATAGGCGCTGCACTCTTTTTCCCTTGCTACGGTTTTTATCCCATCGGGTTTTTCCTAGCAAGGTTTTTAATGAGGCAGCTTCTAATGCGTAATGAAATACGGACATCCAAGGGTGAGTGTTATGAATATAATTGATATGGATGTCTGTTACTTAGCCCTTAAGCAACAATAAATTGGGAGATTCTTGTAAAGATGGAAAGAGTTATTATAGGGTATTAATTAGTATATTTTTTGTTAATTTACATATCAAATTATTCCTTTATTATAATCCTGAATCAGGCAAGAGATTTCTTGGCCAGCACTCACCCTCTACTATATAAAGAGGGCAGTGACTATTGTATTCTTTAATCCACAATTCAATACATAATTCTCTCTTTCCAATTCTCTGTTTTATAGTTATTTGCTCTTTTATTTTACAACATTACCTAAATAAAAGATACAATTATCTAAAATACAATGCAAGGATAGAAATAATTCACCTCCTTCCATTGTCTAAATATTTCCCAAATATTTATTTCTATAGTCTAAATATTTCCTAAACAATAATACCAAATATGAAATAGATTATTGAGAGATTTAGAGTCATATATAACAATCTCCACCTTGACTCAAAATCTCACCAATGACTCAAAGTCGTACTAGCGACATACCGAAATGAGCTCCGCACAATAACTGAACTTTGCGGACGGCAAAGGCTTTGTAAGCATATCTGCTGGATTATCGGCAGTAGCAATCTTCTCGATCTTCACTATCTTCTTCTTGGTGACTTGTCGAGCAAAATGATACCTGACATCAATGTGCTTGCTTCTCTCATGATACATCTGATCCTTCGTCAAGTGAATCGCACTCTGATTATCACAATAGATTGTAGTAGGACCACCAAATGTCGAGATTTCTCCAAGCAAGCCTTTAAGCCAAATTGTCTCCTTAGCGCCTTCAGTGATCGACATATATTCAGCTTCTTGTGCTAGATAGAGCAATGGTGGATTGCAGAGTAGCCTTCCAACTAATAGCACATCCGCCTAAGGTGAAGATATAACTGGTCAAAGATCGTCTCTTATCAAGATCACCCATAAAGTCCGAGTCAACATAACCCGTCAGCTCTTCGTCGCTCCTCCTAAACTCCAAACGAGCATCTGTGGTTCCTTTTAAATAATGAAGAATCCACTTAACCGCCTCCCAATGTTCTCTTCCGGGACATGACAAATAGCGACTCACCACACTAACGGCATGAGCAATGTCAGATCTAGTGCAAACCATCAAATACATCATACTACCAACCGCACTAGAATATGGAACTCGTGACATGTAGCTCTTCTCTTTCTCGGTTTTCGGACTCAATTGTTTTGACAGTCTGAATTTGGTCGCAAGAGGGGTAGAAACTGGTTTCACATCATTCATGTTAAACCGATTCAACACTTTCTCAACAAAACCCCTTTGTGAAAGATACAGTTTTCCGTTCGGCCTGTCTCTAGTGATCTCCATTCCGAGAATCCTCTTGGCAGCCCCTAAATCTTTCATCTCAAATTCAGAACTTAACTGACTCTTCACCCTTCTAATCTCCTCCTTATTCAACGCCGTGATTAGCATGTCATCCACATTAAGAAGTAGATACATAAAAGTCTCATCTGGTAACTTCTTGAGGTACACACAACTATCATAATTGGATCTACAAAACCCAATACTCTCCATAAAGGAATCAAACCTCTTATACCACTGTCTTGGAGACTGCTTTAAGCCATACAGTGACTTCTTTAACAAACACACATGGTTCTCCTGACCCGCAACTTCATATCCTTCAGGTTATTACATGTAAATTGTCTCCTCCATGTCACCATGAAAAAATGCAGTCTTGACATCTAACTGCTCCAGCTCTAAATTTCCCGCAGCAACCAACGAAAGGCAGTCTTGACATCTAACTGCTCCAGCTCTAAATTTCCCGCAGCAACCAACGAAAGTAAAACTCGAATAGAAGTATGCTTAACCACCGGTGAGAATACCTCATTGAAATCCACACCTTCAACTTGACTATAGCCCTTAGCCACCAGTCTCGCCTTATACCGAATGCCGGTTGTGTCGTCCTTCTACTTGAACACCCACTTGCAACCCACAACTTTCTGCCCTTTAGGCAGCTCAATAAGCGTCCAAGTCTCATTCTTTTGAAGAGATTCGATCTCCTCCTCCATAGTGACAATCCACTTTGCCGCTTCACATGAGGCTATTGCCTCCTTAAAAGTCGAGGGTTCACCAAACTCCACTTCTTCGACCACTGCCAAACAATACGCAAAATCAGAGTGTCCATACCTCGTAGGCGGTCTAATGGTCCTTCTAACCCGATCCCTTGCTAAAGCATAAGATCGTTGCGTATGATGACTTTCCTCGTCTGACACATCGTCACTGTGAGAATCTTCATCACGCTCCAATTTAGGCGAAGTTACTTGGCAAGTCACATCTCTCGAAATGATGAGCTTAGGAGCCTTCGGATCCAGACACCACAAACGATACTCCTTCACACCTGAAGCGTATCCAAGAAAAATGCACTTCTTCGCCCTAGGCTCCAACTTCCCTTCATTTGCATGCGCATAAGATGGACATCCAAACACCCGCAATGTCGAGTAATCCGATGGTTTACCCGACCAAACTTCTTCTGGTGTCTTGCACTCAATGGACGTGTTCGGAGAGCGGTTGACCAACCAACAAGTAGTATTAATGGCTTCTGCCCAGAACTCCTTGCCTAAACCCGCATTAGAAAGCATGCACCGAGCCTTCTCGAGAAGTGTCTGATTCATCCGTTCGGCGACGCCATTCTGTTGTGGAGTACCAACAACTGTTCGATGTCGAACAATTCCTTCATTCTTACAAAATTCATTAAACTCCATATTACAAAATTTCAGACCGTTATCGGTCCTCAATCTCTTAATTTTCTTTCCAGTTTGGTTCTCCATAAGGGTCTTCCATTGTTTAAAGGTGATAAATACTTGACTCTTTTCCTTTAAGAAATAAACCCAAACATTTCTCGAATAATCATCAATAAACGAGAGCATATAACGAGAACTGTTACCTTTCGAAGGATCACAAGATGATCCCCACAAATCCGAGTAGATGTAATCCAAAGTTCCCTTCGTGCGATGAATGACTGTACTAAAGTTGAGTCTCCAACTTGCCAGTACTATGATCGCACAGTAGACCTCTTTTACTCAAGATTGTCATTCCGCGTTCACTCATATGCCCCAACCTCATATGCCACAACTTGGTATTATCCGAACCTGAGGTAGAGTTAACGACAGCGACTGAGCCCGAAACTGTGCTACCTTCTAGAAAATATAGAGTACCGATTCTTGTCGCCTTCATCACTGTAAGAGCCCCTCTAGAAACCTTAAGGACTCCATCTTCACTTTGGAACTTGCAACCGAGATCTTCAAGAGCGCCCAACGAGATCAAGTTTTTCTTCAAGTCGGGTATGTGTTTTACACCCGTCACTTTACGGACAACCCCGTCATGCATCTTGATCCTCACCGTACCAACACCGGCAACACTACAGAGATGGTCATCTCCCGGCAGAACACCTCCACTAGACGCCTCATATGTGGTAAACCACTCTCGATTCGGGATCATGTGCTGTGAAGCCCCCGTATCCATGACCCAATTCTTCTCAAAATTCTCCTTCCCATTCGCCACAAAAAGCACATCATCATTACCAGATTCAGCAATATGAGCTTCTTCCGATGGAACACATTTTTTATTCGCTTTCTGGAACTTGTAACAGCTGGCCTGAAAGTGTCCCCTTTTCCCGCAAAAGTAGCAAGTAATGTCCTTGTGCTTGAATGAATCTCGAACGGGTCTTCTCCGAATTTGGGCTTCTCTCCTTTTGTCTTTCTCTCTCCACAAACAACCCAACATCTTGACGGCTACTCTCGGTTATAGACAAATCATTGTCGATGTCGGACTTGACCAGCAAATTGCTCTTCACATCCTCAAGCGTAAGCGCCTCTCTACTATGAAGCATTGTCTCCTTAAACCCTTTATATGACGTTGGTAACGAGCACAACAATACCATGGCTTTATCCTCATCTTCCATCTTAATATCGATATTCTCCATGTCATTAAGAAGAGCGGTGTATTCAGAAATATGGACCTTAATGGGTGTACCTTCTGCCATCTTCAAGGAGTGAAAGCACTGCTTCAAACGTAACAGGTTGGTAACCGACTTCTGCATGTAGATGTCTTCGAGTTTCTTCCACGCACCGGATGTTGTAGTCTCCATGAGAATTTCTTGAAGAGTCGAGTTGTTCAAACACAATTATATCGTGGAGAGAGCTCTATCATCCATCATCTCCCACTCAGTCTTTTTAGTTTCGTCCTTCATATCCTCCGGTTTCCCAAAGATGGCGGCCTTCACACCCTAATTCGATAATATAGCATTCATCCGCACTTGTCAAAGTGCGAAACTCGTCGTACCATCATATTTCTCGATATCGAATTTAGTTGGCATAACCGTACTTGAATTCATGATGATACAAGTCGGTTCGTGATTGTCTTGCGGAAGCAAAGAGATGATAGTAACTAGGCTCTGATACCAATTTGTTAGAATAATTGGAGGAATATGAATATAGAGAGAATAATTGTGTGAGAAAGAAAGAGAGAATTAATGGAGAATTTTATTCATTTAATTGGATACTATTACAATAGCTAGAGGTCTCTTTATATATGAGAGAACCATACTAATTTCCAAAATAAATTACCTAAATAAAAGATACAATTACCTAAAATACAATGTAAGGATGGAAACAATTCACCTCCTTCCATTGTCTAAATATTTCCCAAATATTTATTTCTATAGTCTAAATATTTCCTAAACAACAATACCAAATAGGAAATAGATTATTGAAAGATTTAGAGTCATAAATAACAGAAGTTTTACCGCTATTTTTTTTATATTTTCTCCGAAATAATTTGACAACCACTGATAGAAATAAATTTTATCTCCAATATGTATAAAATAGAAATTCAAAGTCAACATATTTTATAGCTCTCGCAATATGACAATTTGTATAATATGTTAGCAAAAGTGAGTTATATCACCACTAGATTAGTTTAGTGATAATAGTATCAACCCCACATTTTTATAGGTGAGAGTTTGAATCTCGCGTCTAGCATAATTGATTTAAAAATTTATGCAAAACATATGAGTTCACTCTAAAGAGAATGAAGTAAATGATTGCTTGTATTTTTTCCTCAAAAAAAAAGTGGAGCTATATAGGGACTGGACACCCCCTCTCCCCCTCAAAAAAGTTTTGAGAGACCAACATATATTAGTAGAATTGTAGCGTATTTTATTATAATTTATTTTTGGAATATATACATTGTATTGCCTCCCTCTCAAATTTTATGAAACTGATTTTAAACCCCGGCATTATGGGCAGGGCACCTCAAATCCAAATAATTCAAATAACCTTACAAATAAAAATATAACGCTATGTATACATGGACTGGATGACTAACATATATTTTTCGAGATACTAATATCATTTTCATGCTATATAGTAAATGAGAAATTTCTCCATGGAATGTGAAACCATTATTTTATCGCGATAGCAGATAACTTAATGCATTATTTTTGTTTAGATTCAACATAAGTTGATATATTTTATTAAATATATGTTATATAAGATTGTGTTTGTCAAAATTTAAATTCATTATCAATTTCTACACATATAATATGCTCTATCAATTATGCTATATACGAAGAAACTATCTTAATGCATATCAAATATATGATAAGTCTTAAGCATAAACACTCAAGTATCTAATTTACTTTTATGTTTGAACATGGAGATATTATGTATTGCTTTCTAATTAGATGGCAAAATGATACCTGTGTTTCATATGGTTCAAGAGATTCATGCATTTCCCATCTTGATGTGCCTCTTTAAAGAGTAGTTTTTTTTTTAATATATTTGTAGGGGTTAGTTAAATTTGGGTCAAATGCCCATGTGGATGCAAGCGCAACTTCTCCGAATTAGGGATTTAGGGCTACAAGACAATTCTACAGTTAGAGCATAGGATTCTGATTTTAGTATCAAAAAATTATATGTATCATGCAGTATGTATGTTCCTTCAAAAAGAAATATATCACCATCATGTATGTTTTTATTCATTTTTTATTTGTGTTTTTATTTTATAATCTTTGTTAGTGGAGGTTTAAACTAAGTTTTCCATGTCAAGTTCATTTGCCTTTCAGAGTCTCTCTCAACTCTCAAGTAAGAATTAAAAATTTTGAAAATCTTGCACGCACTTAGTTAGCAAGCCGTTCAATTGGGGAAGAATTCAAATACAAACTTCACAATCTGTTTGAATTAATGAAAAAGTTCACTTCGTGAAATGAATAATGGATTTGATTTGTGGAAGAGCTTAAAGAAAGGGATTGGGGGATGCCAATGATTGCAGGCCAAATTATTACACTGATCAAATTTCTTTCTCAATAATAAATAATATGATATAACATAATTTGAGGTTGTATCATTCATACATGATTATTTTTCTTTTAACGTAATTTGTGTGGAAAAAAGGACAAATGACATATAAATTGCATTTTTCTCTACTCCAATATCAACAAATTCATATCCAGATTGCATTTTTCACTACTGAAATAACAACAATTTTTTTTATTTAAGAAATAACTACAATTTCCAGTCAGTCTTTCTGCTAAAATAAGATTCATCACAAAAGTTACAGTCAACAGGTTGTAAAATAATATATTGGCATCCGAATGAATAACTCCTACATTCTAACCCAATTATTCATATTTGCTTTTATTCCAATAAAAAATATAAACGCGACATGAACTGAATTGCAATTCAATATAGAAAATAAATTAGTAATAAAAATCAAGTATAGAGCTTAATGGTGCATTTATATATCCCTAATTAAAATCTGACTAACATGCTAGCTAATATATAGATGTTTAGAGTAGGGCCAAAACAACCCCATGTAATGTATATGTTTGGAAGTCCTAATCTTCATGACCACATAACTCTTTGTTTTTATTATTTTGATTTTTTATTTTTGGAATAAACCTACGAAATGAAAGTGGTCCAATAGTGTTATATTAGGTGGAAAATGTACGGGAAATATTCTTGTCGTGTTTAGATTAGTGGTGGTTGTCATTTACATATACACTACAGAATGTTGAAATGATAAAAAGATTGATTTTCTTTCTAATAATCCAATTGCACATGAACATTTTTATATAATTATAATTATATCATTGATTTTCTTTCTAAAAATCCAATTTCACTAGTTTTTTTTATATAATTATAATTATATCATTGATTTGATTTGTGATTTCATTGCATTTCTCTCATAATTGTACTGAGATCTTGCAAATTATTATAATTAGTTTCTGAAACCAAAGCATGCTCAATTTTAACAGTAATTACACAAACTGAACCAAATCCGACCTGACTGATTCAGAATATGAATTAAACTGAAAATTATCACGATCCAACTCAAATGAATTGTTATGCAAATTTATCCAAAATCAGGAACAACTCGACCCAAAATTGACTAAGATCGTAATTGAGCCTGTCACAACTTTACTAATGCTATACACCTTGAAAGTTTATGGCCAACACAATTTCCTAACAAAAGTCGTTTTCTTTATATACTGACTTGTTGACCGAATCCAGAAGATAATTTCCCGGATTTTCGATTCCTAATTCATTTTTTTTTTTTTTTGAATTTCCTACGGTCTTCCAAATTGCACCCAACATAAATTCAATTCATAATCCAACCGTGATATAAAATTATTTAACACGCCACGCAATAAATCTAAAAAACTTTATGAAATAACTAAAATTTCAGTAATGCAATAATTTCTAAATTAATGCGATGCTACAAAATGAATGAGCAGAATATATATATTTTTTTTAATTGCAAAGACATGTTATCGCATGCTAGATTACAATTTTAAGTTTTACAATAAAGAAAATTTAAAAAAAAAAGAAAAAGATACAATAAATCAGAGATTACAACACCACAACTAATACAATCACTCTAGACTTTCTTAGAGAATGATAGTCCCTAACAATTTGTCACTCAATTCGTCACTTCTAGCGTCATATATCATAAGAGAAAGTTCCTTGATCTTTGAACATTTGTGAAAATCTAATAACGAACTAGGTTGATTTAACAGGGACAATATATGAACACATAAATTCTACTCTAAATGGTTTTTGAAACTCAATCTTTTCATTATTTTTCTTTTCTTTAGAATTGATTCAATTTTTTTGTAACAGCAGTTGTACTCTTTATCTATATTTAAAAGTGATTTAAGGGAGACAATATATAGTCTAAATGGTTTTTGAAACTCAATCTTTTCATTATTTTTCTTTTCTTTAGAAATTGATTCAATTTTTTTTTTTGTAACAGCAATTGTACTCTTTATCTATATTTAAAAGATCATATACTCGAGTGCAAGTAAAAGATATTTGTAAGATAACGTACTTTAACATAAACAAAAATATATTGGCGTCTTAGTGAAAATTTTGTGACTCACATAAATATTAGATATAATATCATTTATCTTTATTCGTCCCTAATTTTTCTATTGCAATGATATTTCCTGTTGATAAAGGGTTATTTTGACATTTTGCATCAGTATTTGTCCCAAATAAAAAAAAACCTAGTAAAAATGTATGCTTGAAGCATGTCATTTTTGTTTCAATATATATATATACAAAAAAAATTGTTATCATAATTGTGACCTTTGGTAGAGCTTGGATCATTTATGTTACAACTTGTAATATTTTTATATGAAAAATGTATTTGACATTATTAGCTGCAAGCCTACAACCCTATCACGTGTTCTTCAATCTACCGATGTTCAATTTAAAAAAAAAATTATAAAATCAATTAATCATCATGTTGATCAATTTTGGTAATAATATTATCATAGAAATATGATAATTATGAATGTAATCATTTTCATTTAGCGCAATCTGATGTATAATCATTTGGTTGAATAAAGACAGTAAGCTTTTACGTTAAATGATATTTTTTTTGTCCTTGCTTATAAAAACCAAAAACTACATTTTTTTTTCGTTTTAATAAGGGAAAAGTATCATTTAATATCACTTTGCAAGCTTAAGTCAATTATGTGAGTCTGCCTAAGTGGGCTGCTGACAAATAATTAAATGTTTTTCCATAAATTAGCCAATAATATTCACAAAAGAAAAATAATTATTATAGCAATCAAAATCCAACAATTAAGTATGTTTGATTGGATCATTAATTTATAAATTAAAAAGTAATTTGTTGGCGAATTTCAGGAATGACACCTCAAATTTTAAAATAAGCATGAACATGTCCTTCACAATTTTCAAATGATCATAACTCATGACTGTAATTCTCCAACAAAAGTATATTCTATTATAAACATTTTAATTTAGCCACGCAATAAATGCCATTGACTATGAATAATTAAACACAAGGGGTAAAAGAACTCAAATATACATTCATTCACATGATACACACCACTTAACAACCAAGAACTAATCCTGGTTTCATTTGGGTAAACCCTACGAAAGAGATTTCTTTCTGAAAAAAAAAGAAACCCTAAAAAGGGATTAGGGTTAACCATTTTATTTTACCAAATATGGAGTCAATGTGAAGCTTCATCTATCTGTTCACAAAAGAATTGTACAACTGCCCCCTCCATTTCTCTTTTGGGTCCCTCTCCTAACTATTCTTTTTCACTTTTCATTATGACACCTGTTTTTTTTTCAAAAAAATAAAAAGAAGGCAAGTTTCTATATATATCAACCTCGACTTAAACCAACTAATTCGGTTCGGATTAAATTATGTCTCGGACACAAAATTATAGATATCAAATTATTCTCTACTTTTTTTTCTTTTTTTTTAATATAATTAACATATTAACTATAAAATGGAATTAGAAATTTATTTTTTTGTTTTTAAGATTTGAAACCCAAAATTTAGATAAGTGAGAAATAAGTTGATCAAAATTATTTTGATTATTTTGAAAATTATAGGTCATATATATTAATATTGTATAAATATATATTTTTTAATTCCTCAAATGAAAAATAGTTACAGAAAAGAAGGAATTTTTTTTTTAAACTCCATTCATTATTAATGCATATAAGATTTAAACCTATAACTTCTTAGATAATTATATTCAATCAAGATACATAATCACTAAACTATGGGACAATCCGCGTATAAATATAATAAATATATATTTATTTAGTTAATAGTATTGGTAAAACTATATAATCATACATTACATTGGGGATAGAATACAATTTTTCGTCCATAGCGTGAAAATCTTGTTTTCTCAAACTTCTTGATCCGGGCTCTTTTGTGTATACTTTTTCAAAGGAAGGACCATTTCACAAAAAAACCTACCATTCACTCTTTCAAGTCTTGCCTTACCTAGCTTTTTTTTTTTTTTTTTTTTGTCCTTTTTCCTTTTCTCCTCCTTGTGTTTTTTGTTCTTTTTTGGCCTCTCCTCTAATAAAAACCTCCATCACACACACCACAAGGCCACAAACCAAAATAACACAACAACTCTCTCTCTCTCTCTCTCTCTCTCTCTTATCATGGAAGAAACACAAACAAATGCACTCACACAAGATTCTTCCTCCTCCTCCACTTGCAATTCCACCTCCAGCTCCACCTCATCATCTTCCTCATCAACTTCTCACAAAAAAGCCGGTACAAAAAAATGCTCGAAGCGCAAAACCACCGACTCGCCTTCTCGCAACATAGAAGAAACTGAAACTGCAATTGCATCCGATTGTCAAACTCAAACACCCTCAAAAAAGCAACGAAGCAGCGAGGGCAAACACCCGGTCTACCACGGAGTCCGCATGAGAAGCTGGGGCAAATGGGTGTCTGAAATTCGCGAGCCGCGCAAAAAGTCGCGTATATGGCTCGGTACCTTTAGCAACGCCGAAATGGCGGCTCGAGCCCATGATGTCGCAGCAATGGCCATAAAGGGAAAGTCTGCACAGCTAAACTTCCCCGAACTTGCACACGAATTGCCACGCGCCGCTTCAGCCGCGCCGAAAGATGTACAGGCTGCGGCTGCATTGGCTGCACAGATGGTTTTAGAGAGTGGAGGTCAGGAGGAATTAGAGAGCTCAAGCGGGTCTGAACTGGAGAAGGAAGTGAATGAGGATGGGCTGTTTGACCTTCCAGATCTTCTGTGTGACTTGAGAAGTGGCCTTTGGTGTGTCTCTAATTCTGAGGTTTCTTGTTCAGCTGCTTGGATGGATACAATGGAAGATGTAGGAATTGGGTCCTTCAGACTTGATGAGCCATCTATTTGGGATTATTGTTGAATGATGAATTCATTCACTCTGTTTTTGGAGAATAATGGAGATGTTTATTTGATGTAGGAGTGTTGAATATGGCAACTTTAGGGTTACTTTGGTTATTGGTTTGCTAGAATATTTGACATTTTTGGAATGAAGCAATTGAATCTTGTGGTTTTGTAAAAATGCAAAGGAAGAGTAAGTTGATCAGTTCTAATGAACATGATGGATGCTGGGTTTCTTGTCTTTAATTTTGTTTTATTTTTCTTATATGTTTTCTTCTTCTTGAGTAAATTAATAGATAGTATATGTTCTCAGTAAAGGAAGTAAATCTCTTTTTTATTCTATATATTTTTATTTGATATTTATTTTGTTTTTATATAGTAAATTTGATATTTCAACTATGGTAAATTTTGTTTTTATATAGACGATTATCCGATTCGTTTTTTTTAAAGTGACCTCATATGTCATCTCTAACTTTTAAATAAATATTACTAAATGCGGGATTCGAACATCTCATCTATTATTTTCATTTCAATATACAATCAGAACATTTTTTTTATCTTCCTACAGTTTTGTTATATAATTCACAAATTGAAAAATTATATTTAATATTTTTTAATTTGAACTTTTACAATAACCTAATACTTAATATTTGACCCTGTGACTCTGTCCTAATTTTGATATATTTTAAATTCGTGAGTTAACTAAGTTACAAAAAAATGCCAATAAATATTGTATGATTGTACAAAAGATTAACAATTCATGAAAAAAAGATACAATCATATTTCATCCCTAAACAAATATATCCTACTAAAAATAGTTGTTTTATTTAAAAATTTCAAATCAAGCAATTATCAACACATTCGGTATTGAACATACAATCGAAATGGAGCTTACATGCACAACATAATCAAGCAATTACCAAACAACAAAATCAAGTTACATTCAATTTTTGTAACTTGACAAGTTATTAATAGAATTTACACGTACAACATAAGAGCGTGCCGTAACAATAAATGATCCGTAACTTAGTTGATAGAGTTTATTGTATATGCATAAAGAGTTGATGGATTCAAGACCCGTCAAAGACAATATTATTATATAATATATTTAATAAAGTCTCTTAATCCATCAAATATGAATTAAATCTAAAAGAAAGTGTGCCGTAATTAAATAAAAAAGAATGAAATGGGTAAGTCATGTTTTGAACCAAATGGAGGGGAAAGAGCCCCACCCCCCACACACACACACATGGTTGAATTCTGTAAAAACCAAAAAGGATATTTTCATGTCATAAAGCTGTAAAAATAACAAGTATTACTTGGCTTGTACGCCTACTGTTCATCAAAAATAAGACAAATCCACAAGCTTTTCTTTTTTCCTTTATTTGCGGGAGTATCATTATATCATATTATCATAATTAAGTACCTTTATCTAAATGGAATATTATATGAAAAATGCGATATTAATTAATGTAATCAAGAAACATGATTTGCCAACCACCAAAGAAAAGAAGATCCGGTTCTAAATATGCTCTCACACCTCTCTCTCTATTTCTCTAGTCTTTGGACCTAATAAAACAAGTTAAGATCTCTCTTTCTATTAAAAAATTCTTTTTTTTTCGTTTTCAAATGACGCCTTAAGTACTTTATATTTGCAATTGACTAGTTCTCTTCATTTTTAAAATATCAACGTAGTTTACTTACCTAATAATGTATATGACCAAGTTACACGTCGCGGTCTATAATTGAATGCAGGTCTGACAATATGCTTCAGTCTATCAAAAAGAAATCAAATTATGCTTGTCAAGTTTCACTATATTAACTATACCAATTTTCATTTCGCGATCATTGTTGGTTGGAGTATATAATATATAAAGGACAATTATGTAAATAAAGCACTAATTACGGTATATAATTACACCAAAACAACAAAAGATGTTGTCAGGGGAATGGAATCAAGCAATATTAGGTTTCTTAATCTAAATAGAAATTTAATTATGACTAAGAAAGAAGAAAAGAGGAAATTAAAGAGAACTTTAAAGAGAGAGATCTAGTACATCATTTCATCTTTTCCAAAAGAAAGGTTAATTGAAGAGACACGTATTTTCCTTTCTTTTTCTTTTTATGTTTCTTTTGGCCTTGGCATGTTTTGTTCCTACACACACTGTTGATTAATTTTGGTACTTTTCCTTTTTATATTTCATCATTCACGAATTTAGCTATTTACATTTTCACGTTTCCCCTAATTATTATCAATAAAGACAACACTTACCACATTGGTTTCAATATAGTTAAACAAAACAAGCAAGACATAATGTTGGTCTGACCCCGTTATAATTAAGAGAAAATAAAAGAAAAATAGACACATCAAGCAAAGAAAAGTATATCTAGGGACATCTCATTCCAAGCCTTCATGAAAAAATAAACAAAAACCTAAAATTAATGCATTATGCATGCGTTGACCCTAGTCAATGTTAACCAAAAATGATGTGTCTTAACACTTCAAGATATCAAAAATGAATTCCACGAGAAATTCATATGCTATAGAAATGCTATAATTAATATTACAAAAAATCCAGCTAATTTTTATTTCTTCTTCTCTTTTTTAAAGAAGGGATTTTACAGGCTGGCAAGAGAAAATGCAAATCTAATCTATGGAAATGAAATAATCAAGTTGTCATGGAACATGTGCATATGTATATGCATACTGGGAACAGGATTCGTCAAAAACATATGCACTTCATTTCTTTCCGAATCTTTGTAAATTTCCTGACATTTTTTCAATGTTCCAGACTGTAAGGCAAGGCAACTCAAATTGAATTCAATCTTATTTTCAAAATTGTTTTTTAATTAAATTGTAGCTCTATTTTTATAATTTAGTGACTCGTTTCATTTTTGTTTGAAAATGAATTTGGATTGGAAACAAGATATTTATTCCTGGAGAAGTTTCCTCACAATAAATTGCTTTCATAAAAGTACTGGGGCCTTCAAGTGAAAAGAAATACAGCCCCCCCCACACATGTTTAGATTCTCTTAGTTTTTTTTTCCTAACTTGAGATATCCAGTCCATTTGCAATGGGTGAACAAAAAATTGTAGCAATGTTTACATTTTTCTAATGAATTAGAGAGAATAATATATAAGGACTGCATGAGGCCTTTTTCAAATAAAAAAATCTCTTGATCGCATAAAAAATAACAAGAAAAGGAAAATCTGTCTGCCAACGCAATCAAATAATTAATTTTTTGAATGGCATATAATGATTTGTAACCGGAAATAATACAAAATTCATTATAACATGTAGGGATGACCCTAACCAGACGTCATCATTTCCAATCCTCTAGAATCATTCACATATAATTTAATCCTTTAGCTAATAGGATTGTTATGATTTTTTCATCCATAATTTTTTTTTAAGTTCTGATCTATAATTGTTAGATAATTCAGTTGGTAACAAAAAATAGGGAAATCTAATATCACGATGACACTATAGCACGCCAAATTACGATGGACTGAAATATATACTATTTTTTCACTTTTCAATATAAATTTATATACTATTTTTACTTTTTTATATATTATTTTTATTCTTTATGTATTTTTTATTTTTGCAATTTGTATATACTATTTTTAATATATTATTTTGTTTTTTATACATTGTTTTTACTGTCTATGTATATACGTATATACTATTACGAAAAATGAATTATATATATTGTCATTACACTGCTAGTAAACTATATATACTGTTATCGTGATTTTAGCATGTTAGAATACGTCGTGATATATCAGACTCCTTAAAAATAAAACACAGATCAAATTATACAATTCGAATTGTGGTAAGTTTTGTCAAGGTTTGTAACAAAAAATATATAAATTTGTCTAATTTAGTTCATTTTAATTTGTTTCGATCCTAACTAAAAAAATAATAAATTATATACTTCGAACTTTTAGACGTGAAGAATTGTAGAAGAACAGAATGAACTATGAGTCAAGTGACAAAGGTGATGTAGATTTATCAAAGAAAAAACGAAGGTGATATAGAAAGAAAGAAAGCGACGAGTGTCTGAAGTACGTATTAGCGGATCAAATACTAACCGTTCATGCATGCATCATGCATGCAGGCTCTTGACCCACATCGTAGACTAATTATCACGTCAAATTAAGGGTCAATTCATGTTTTTTTTCTGATTAGTATGTAATTGCAGTGACACTGAGCTGGCATGTATATGTTTTTGCATAGTGAGTATATATAAATCTTGCATAGTGAGTATATTTTGATTGTGTTTAGCACGAATTTCAAAATCACACTTAGAACTAAAATCATAAGCATCATAAATCAAAATTAAGGGATCAACTGAAAGAATTATTATTCGTAAAAAGTCGCGTATATTAAAGCATCACACAAAATTAAGGGATTAACTGAAAGAATTATGTGCATACACAATTGAAGCCAGATCATCTTATAATGAAGGGTACATTTCACCTCTTAAGGATAGAAAACAACTTTGCAACAACCATGAAAATTAACTTTGAATGGTACTAATATAATATAGATATCCACAAAAAAAGTAAAAACTTGATATTTATTTATTTTGATAAAAAATATAAGAATTAATAGAATTTTTTTTGAATTAATGGAAAAAAAAATAATGAAATATAGTAGAAAGCATGAATGTACCAAAATTTCCAGTGATGATTATGGTATTAATTAGTATCTAACTATATATTTCTACTTCTGATTAGCTTATTATATTTTTTATGTTTTATGAATATATGTAGCTGAGTATAAGTTTGAAAATCTGTGCTCACTTTTTAAAAAAGAAAAAAGAGTTTTAGAAAACAAAATATCTATTTCTACAACTATTATAGGAAAGTACTATTTTGTCCCCTTCAATTATATTTGAAATATATATATTTATTGTAGCAAAGCCCTTATTTATATACTGGTGTACAGTAAAAATATGCTGGCTGGTAGTTTCAGGTCAGGAGATGGGGATTGAAATTGAAAGAAGCCAAATAACAGAAAAAAAGAAGCCAAATAACAAAAGAACAAAGAAAAATGAGAACAAAACAAACGGTCCAAAAATAATGGAAATTCTTGGAACCACCTTCTTGGAGCGCGTCTAATGTGCACCCAATTGATCAAATTAAACTTCTTAGTCGACATTACATTCATATATTTATATATAAAATATTTTTGTATTATATTCACATAAGTAAAATGCATTAAATTTATGTATTTATATTTGAGGTAGACAATACACATAAAAATATATGACTTTCGGAATTTTATTTACTGAATTTTTATAATTATTACATATACTATTGAATTGAAAATTTTGAATGACATGTCTTCCTACAAAGCTTGGTCATTGTATACTAGCTAGTACCGCAAGTCTTACTTTTGACAATTAATGGCTTATATCATGTAAGTCATTGCTTCCCGACCTGTTTTGTTGTTTCTATTAGACCTTTATATATGACTATTATTTTGTTTAATTATTTTTCACTAGGCATTTTGCTTGTGCTTAAAAAAGGTATAACGGATATATATATATTTTTTTTTGCTTCAAAAATTTGTAGTAAGAAATAAATAAAACAAAATAAATCCAATTTCTAATTATTTTTTATCTAATTCCAACCGGCCATCATGTCTTGTTCATCAATTAGTTGTAGTTACAAGAATTAAGAAGAAAAGCATGCACTACCCAACCTCTTAAATAATAGGTAAGAGAAAAATTAATACAACCATCAAATCAAAATTATAAAGGAACAGCAATGCATACAGCAACCCATTTATTATGCCTTCTCGTTTTCATGCCCTAAAAAAGAAGAAATTCTTAGGTGGCCTCTGTTCCACTGTGGACCCAACCAATCAGAAAACTTTAAGCTACTTCATTTGCTGATACAATTTTCCCCTCAGAAAAAAGGGCTTTCGACATATGTGTGCTAGGATTTACGCTGTTCACCTAATTAGTTGATGTGAAATGAGAAATTTTCTCTAGCTTAATAATTGCACATTTATCATGTGCTTTAATGGTGGTGCATCCATGATTGAAATTGAAAAATGTTTCTAGGCTCCTAAATTTATGTTTTTGATAGTACCGTGACTAAATAACTTGTTTAACAGAAAATAATGTAGCTTTGGATTCTGGTATATCACATCTAGTTTATATTCTCCCGACTCTCAAGTTATTTGATAAATAAATGTTATAATACTAATGGCAAAAAGTATATTAAGTAAGAAATTCATCAGAGTTTCAAAATTAAAATAATTTCGTGATGATCTCTCTCTTTCTCTAACACAAAGAGTAAGAATAAAGTTCATTTCAAACATATAATTTATCTGTAATTTATCTTTCTTTGTGTTAAAGGTGGTGAGTCTACTAAAATATAATTGCATGTATTAAGAAAATACAAATGTTTTGCCTCAAAAAAAGAAAATACAAATATTTTGATGAAGGATACAACAAACGGTGTCAACCCAGATAATAGTGAAAAGAAATGTTACAAACTATTTATGAGTACGATATAGCATATTTGTCTCCTACTTTGTCCTAACCTTCAATATTTGACCATAATGTAATTAACTACATTATTAACAAAACCATAAATATATCACCAAAACCCTGACATGTCATAGACTTGTATCATGTAGGGTACAAATTGGGGCATCGAAATATTCTAGAGTATAAATAAAGTGAGAGTTGGAGGTGGAATTAATGGAGGGCTTTGCAAAAAAAGAAAAAAGAAATTAATGAAGGAGACAGTGTTGTGCACTAGTGCCACTGCCATGCATTGCACAAGTTTGTTTTTTTAAGAATATGTTGCATAAGTAAAAGAGTTAGAGAGAGCATATTATGACGGGGAATTCTTAAAAGTACATATCTCAATATTCCATCTATGAACAAATCTCATCCTTAAAAGTAGCTATATTTATGAATTGGTCCTTTTGAGACCTCATGCGGCACTACTCGAATCACAAGTACTCCAAAGACTTAATTGAGGAGCCTATTTGCAATATTATTTCTATTTAAAAAGATTCTTCTATGAAAATAAAGAATTGGAGGGGATTAAATTTCGAAAATGTAGGTATATTATAATATTATAAACTATCAAGGAATAATTCCTCGATCTGTTTATAGATACAGCAACTACCTTCTTAATTGGCGTTTCAATAATTAAAAGAAAAAGAGGGAAATAAATCATTTTCACATATTTGAATCCAATTAACTTTTCCTTTGTTTGATGCCCTACAGAATGTGGCACCCAAAAGTCCATTATTGTAATTTAAAATCCAGTCTAATGCATTCCACGTCATCAACATAGGTTCAAACTTAGGTGATATGATACATGATTCGAATGGATTTAGAAAATAAAATGTCTACAATTTGTATCATTTCTAAAGCACAGTATTTGCACCTGTTTATAAAGTTTCATTATGCTATTTTGGCTCCACATAATTATATGAATACCTACTCATTCTTAGCATGCATTATTATTTGACTTGATTAATTAGGGCTTTCTACACCTAACACATTTAGATATGATACAATGATCCAACTAGATAAACAGATTAATTTTATCGAAATTCTTAACTATATAAAAATACTATGTTATGACGATAACTATATAAAAATCACGAACTAATTGGTCTTGATGAATCATTGAAAATGAAAGAGATTAATGAAGTGATAGAGCATTGGTCGAAACACAAGTCTCCTGGACCCGATAGCTTCACGGGAGAATTTTTCAAGTTTTATTGGTCTGACTTAAAGGAAGAAATATTGTTGATTTTGAATAATAAAGCTCATACTTCGACATGACAGGGGAAGTTCAATGAATCTTTTATTGCATTAATTTCTAAGAAGGAAAGTGTTTGCCACCCGAAGGAATTCAGGCCAATAAGTTTAATTAGCAGGATTCAAAAGATATTCTCAAAAGTAATGACAAACAGACTAAAGAGATATATAGATGATTTAATTTTATGGAATCAATCTGACTTTATTGAAAGGAGGAACATTGCTGATTGCTTTATGTTCGCGAGAAAAATATTACATAAATCCTACGCACAGAAAATCCCTATGTTAATATTTAAAGCAGATATTTATAAGGCTTTTGATACAGTTAGTTGGGATTTTATTGATGTTATTCTCCAAGTAAGAATGGAGGACTTGGATACGGAATGTCATTTTACAAGGTTCAACAAGAATTATACTAAATGGAGTTCGAGAAAAAATGTACACTTAAAAAGGGGAGTTAGACAAGGAGATTCTTTATCACCATACCTATTTATTGTAATAATGGATACTTTAGCGAGAATAATAGAGAAATCAACAAATAGAAGTTTCTTTATTATTTCTCAAAAAAAAAAAAGAAGCTTCTTTATTAGACCGGTCCTGGATATTTACATCGGGCATGCCAACGATTCCATATTCTTTATCCCGCCGGAGGTTGACCAGATCAGAAGGTTTAAATCAATCTTGGAAATGTTTGGGAAAGTTTCAGGTTTAAAATAAATTTCGATAAGTCCAAAGTGGTTGCAATTCATGTCGATGATAACTAATTAAGTAGTCTAGCAGAGAATTTGGGATGCTCTGCGATAAATTTTCCTATGAGATATTTAGATTTACCATTACATTATAAAAGACCAACTACACAGGAGTTTCATCTGATAATAGAGGAAATTGCTAAGAGAGTTCAGCGGTGGCAAAAAAGTTTTCTCTCGATAGGGAGGAGATTGGTACTTATCAATTCAGTACTGACTACTATTCATGTTTAGTATCTCTCAGTTTTCTCTCTATCAAAATGGGTGATAAAAGAAATTGATAAAAATAAGAAGAAATTTCCTGTGGAAAGAAAATAAAGAATCGGATTATATTCTACTTTCCTGAAAAAAAGTTTGTAAACCGAAGAAAGTAGGAGGTTTGGGCATAATTGATCTAGAATTATTTAATAATGCACTTATGACCAAATAGTTATGAAAATATTTTCAAGAAAATTGATCCAATTGGCAAAAGCTAGTAAGTTTGAAACAGTTTGTAAATCCGGATGAAAAGAGAAATTCAGCCCAAGATTCCTTCTTCTAGAATGATGTCTGCAAATTATTGAATTTCTTCTTTGCCAGCACAGAATTCGCTATTGGTAGCAGACGAATTGTCAATTTTTGAGACTCAAATTGGAGAGAATGAAGATTCAAATTTGCACTATCTTCCCTATATTCTTTCTCCTAACAAATAAATGGTACACTGGCCGAATTTTATCAGTGTATTCAAGAGACAAACCTTGCAAGAGCTCTTGCACCTAAGAAACTCATTATCAAATAAGACAATGCAAGATTTATCATAACTACAAATTAAAATCAATTCCATGAATCTCATAGCGACAGGTGATTCAATTAAGTGGAAATGGGATCAGACATGACGTTTTACTACCAGAAACGCTTACAAAGTGCTAGCTAGAGATGTTTATTCTGGTCATTCATTGAATAAGTTTGGAAAATAAGAGTACCACTGTGAATGCAAAAATTTATTTGGTTAGCACAACAACAAAAATTCTCACGGTTGATAATTTATTAAAGAGATTGGAGCATAGTTAATCGTTGTACATTTTGTAAAAGGAAAAATGAATCGGTGGATCATTTGTTTAACCTTTGTCCTTTTACAGTCCGAGTCTGGGAAATTGTAGCAAAGCTATTGAACCAGGAGTTGAGCCTATCACAGAATCGTGTGGTATTCTTACATCAAATTTTCGAAAAAGGAGAATCAATGAAGCTAAAACAACTATTAATATTATTCTTCTTTAGAATTTGGAGGGAGAGATGTAACAGAACGTTCACAGTAAATTACTTTAACCATTGGGAGCAAGTGACGCTGATTCTATAGACTCGAAGAGACTTTATTGAAGTTTCTTCCTAATTTTGTTTCTTCGATTCTCTTTCTTTTATTTCCTGTTGTTTTCTTTCTTTTTCGTAGTTTCTTGGTAAATTTTTGGTGATTTTGTTTAGTTTTCTTTTCTTGTTTTTATAAATGATTTGTAAATAATTTTTATTTTAATAAAAATTGGAGCGCAGGATTTATGAGCCTGGTCCAAATATTCAAAAAAAAAACATCTAGTTAAAAAAACATGATTTAAATATTTTGAACTGTTAGTTGGTCTGAATAATGTTGGTTGAACATGTTTCATATCACTCAGTCCAAACTTCTGTGAATGATTATGTTTTTATAGGGAGCTATTTTATCAATTGGGATTTAATTTAGTTGCATAAAGCGGATCATGTGATGGAAAAGGTTAATCCAATTCAATTATTGTTAGCTAGCATTTATTTTACTCTTAAACAAAAGATATAGACCCACAAAATAGTATAATTTGTTTCCTGTTAGAATTTGTTCTCCTCCCACCACATGATTCCTTTCTAGTCTTGGAGTTTTTACTTTATTTCTACAAGCAATAAGCAAGAAATTTCGAAAAGTTCAATCAATTATTATTACATGGGACCTAAAATAGTATATATTTTCAATTAACAGTATTTAAATTTATGTCCAAAGTCTATATTTTGATTAAAGTATATATTCAGGATGAAAAGTATATATTTAAAAAACAATGTGTATATAAGAGTATATATAATAAAAAAGAGTATATATGTTCCCGCATAACTGTTTAATTATACATTTATATAAGATTAAGAGTGTAATGTAATCATATAGTACTATAAATTTTTTTTGTTTGAGAAAAATGCCCTGAAGTCATATAGTATTGTAATTATTCTAATCAATGAAAAATATATTCCTATTTAAGGATGCTTTCTTAAAAAGAATGATATACACTCAACAAAAAATATATATTTGGATAAAAATTATAGAGGGTTCTTTTGACAACGAACTTATTTAGACAACGATGATAACATTGATTGTAAAAAACGCAAATTCAAATTTCAACCGTACGGATGAGATATATATGTTTTGAAATATTTTGGATCAATTTTCACAAGAATCGGAATATTATATCATTGCCATCATATATCATCAAAATATGTATTTATATGTTTTGATGATGCATGATAATAATGATTTATATGTTGATGATATATAATGGCAATGATTTAATATTCCGATTCTTGTGAAAATTGAACTACAACATATTTAAACATATATATTCCATCCGTACGGTTGAAATTTGAATTTTCACTTTTTATAACCAATATTGTTATCGTTGTCCAAATAAGTCCGTTTTCAAAAGAATCCTATATATATATAGTGCTTGGGACTAACTAGCTCGGTGCGGTATCGTACAGGTACCGGATTTCTGCATTAAGGGTAGTACCTGAATTTAAGAACAATTACTTTGTCCTTGCATGGTACCAAACATAAAAGCAAAATGAAGGGTAAATCAGTGACTATCAGGACAAATGAAGTTTCTAAAATTAAAACTTGAGTACTGAAAATTCAATATTTCTGCCATGCATGAACTGTCATGCATTTAAACCACATATCATATGCTTGTGAAAAATTCTCGCACATGATGGATCAGTAATCAAACTTCCACACATGCTGAAAAGAACTGCTAATAGTAATTAATAATTAGATACATAAACCAAGAAGATTCTTTTCCTTTACAAGTTCAAGCTTCTAGAGCAATTGTCAGTTAAAAAACATCATGTTATATGTTTCTATTTTTTCTCTTTAAAGAATTGAAAAAAGTCGTGCTATCTTCTTACTGACCATGATAAACAAAATGTGTGTGAAAAAAGCAATTCATGACATAATTATTCTTACCAGTATTTTGCATGTGCAAAAGCTGAAAGAGATTGGTAATACTATTATTTTATACATAACAAGTTACAGTGTTTTAATAGCCAATGAAAGGTGGCCATAAAACATCCTTTATTTCTCCATTCAATTTTTTTTTCCTGAATGCTTGCTTGAGGTTTCTCCATTCAATTCTAATGGAAGAAACACACCTTGATTATACTGAAGATTTCCATTTTGTTTAAATGGAGAGGAAAAGAGAAGATTCTGTCACCTGTATACTGAAGGAAGAAATAATAAAAGCAGTCTGTGAAATGAGAACCGAAGGTCAGGTTTTTATCAAAGTTAGGAATTATTCAGGACATAAATTGCAGTATGGCTTTCAACAGTGCTCACGTGGGAATCATTAAGACGTGGAACAGGATAGCCTGTACTGCACTGTACTCTCTCTTTTCATTTTACTTAGCGTCATCACAAGAACCTATTTTTGGCCTGAACTCTTGGTTCTTTGTTCAATCTGGACCCTTTTGTTGAATGAATTGAGAAGGGTTCGTAAACAATCTGGACCCTTAACTTTGTTCTTTGTTAATTATTAGACTGATTGGGTTCTGTTCAGTTGATTTCAAGAGATATCATAGTAGTTAGAGGTGTTCATTCAGTTCCCTGTTTGGCAACTACAGTCAATTCAGTTTGATTGTTCGGTTAGAAAAATGAAATACGATTTTCGATTCAATTTTCACTTGGTCAAACTATTATTAATGTACAAATCAAATGAACTGATGGTATAATTATTTATCAACAGAATATAATTAAATTTGCTTAACTTTAATTTTTACAAGTAATTAAATTATACTTATTAATGGATAATTTAATTTTAAACATACATATTTTTCTTATTTAGCTAAAATGAATATACTAATTTAGAATTGGTCTAATTCAGTTTGTAGTTCGGCTCAAAAACTTGTTTAACCAAACTCCACATTCTCAGTTTGGTTTGAGGTTCCATTTTATATCTTCGATTGAATTTGAATAAAAACAAGATGTCCGAATAATAACACCCATAAGAAACTCATGAAACTACATCCACGTATTGATAATCATTACTGATACAGGAACCCTAGTCAATTAGGGAGCATCAAATTATTGTACCAATAAACATGAAAAAGACATAAACATGTCGATTCATCAAAACTCCACATTCAAGTCATGAAAAGCAATATACAGAGAGGGTACTAAAGTCCTGAATAAACTCAAGCTAATACCCTAAAAACACAACTTATTACCAACCACTAAATAGGGGGAATAATTTGATTTTCCTAACATGAACTAAAAAGAATACACAAAAACCTACCATTACCCAAACACAAGAAACAAAACAATCAAGGAAATTTACAAAAACACCCTTCCTAATTCAAGTTCTTACGGTTAGATCAAAACACACAATCTGAATCCACTAGACCAAAGTCATTTCTCCCTCTATGTTACACAAAACACATTTAGTTTTTGATTCAACCGATACAAAATATATAAAATCAAAAGGACCTAAATGTAAATCGGCTTCACGTCGTTCGGCCCGAAGCTCAATCCGCAAGATGGACACTTTCTCTGCCGATTTTCAAGTGTTTTTTGAACGCATTGGTTGCAGAATAAATGGTAACATTTAGCTATCACAACCTGAAATAAATAAATAATTCTCAAATAATTTCCCTTCTAATTTTGCAACAAAAACAAGACGGCTGACCACCTAGGAAAATTAAACGCTATGAGAAGTATAAAACTCGGGAAATTTACAAAGAAAACCCCGCGTGATGCCTAAATTGCAAAAAAAAAAAAAAACCCTAGATTAATAGAAATTGCAAAAGTCCCTGTCAACGCAGGGGCTTTTCGGCAATTTATGCATAATACAGGGGCTATTTTGCAAATTTCACATAGAGTTCATCCACATCTCTAAGATCCTCACTTTCCAAAACCGAGTGACGAAATTACCGACGAATATTTCTCATCTTTTCTCGTTTGAATCTCGCCAACAAAACAAACACCGCCGAAAAACATCTAGAAACACAACTTCACAAAACCCTAAACCCTAAACCCTAAAAATAAAATAAAATAAAAGAAAATAACCTCTTTCTGACGATCGGAGCAAAGGCCGCATTTCAAAATGCCTCTGAGCTCGCGAGCCTCTTCTTTGAGTCTGTTGACGCTCGAAGAGCCTTCCATTTTCTCTTTCAGACCCGATAATTTTCTCGTCTCCGATTCCAACTCATCCTCCACTCTCTTCTTCCCAAACCTGACACTCCAACAAAATATCATCAATATTTTATTTGAGAAATGTTAAATCACAACAGTATATTTTATTTGTATGTACGGTTTTCAAGAATATATTTTATATACTGCTTGTTTAATTTTGCGTACTGTATTTATAGTCTTATGTATCTGTTTTTTATTCTGTATACTGTTTTTATATGTATATTGTTTTGTGTTTTTATATATTGTCTGATTTATACGCATTGTTTTAAAAAAAAATTATGTACTGTTTCTTTGGTTTCATATATACTTTTTATGTTCTATATGATAAACCTCGTGTGTTTATTAAGGAAAATTTGTAAGAAAGACCATGCATTATCGGAAATTGAAAAAAAAAAAAAAACATTAATGCTGACATTGCAAAATTCTCCTTGTCATTGGTTAGAAGCTAACACCATTAGTTTCTACTTTCTATACACTAATTATCGGAAAATAAAAAACATTTCTTTAAGTTCAAACAAGCTCTCTTAAAGTTAATTAACATCGCTTTGCAATTTCGCAAAAATCCCGGGGCTTTTTTGCAATTTTCAACACAAAAGGAACTTTTTTGTAGTTTCGATTCGACACAATGAAACGGCTCTTTTACAGATTCCCCATTTATCTCAAAATCAGCAATACTTTCAACTATTTTAAATTAACTAATTAATTAATCAATCACCTCTCCTTGTCTAAATCTATAAGAAATTCCGCAATTTCACTCCTGCTTTACTCGACTTTTGACAGGGTTTCAAAGCATTTTGGCGTAAATTTTGAAACTCGGATTTCAAATCGGTTATCTTTCTCTGAACGGTCAATAAATTCGCCGAGTTTTGCCACTTTTCGTCATTTTTTAAGGTTCAGTTAATCTCTCTTAAAGCTATTTAACAGTTTGCAATTTCAGCAATAACGCCGGTTTTTTTGGCAATTTTCAACAACAAAGGGGCTTTTTTGCAATTTCAGCAATAATGCAGGTTTTTTTGGCAATTTTCAACAACAAAGGGGCTTTTTTGCAATTTCGACATAACTCAGGGTCTTTTTCTACAAATTTCCATTCAAAGATTAAACGATTAACTAATCAATTACCTCTCCTTGTCTAAATCAATGAGAAGCTCCGCGATTTCATTTCGGCTTTTCTCCATTTTTGACTGAGTTTCAAGAGCATTTTGACGCAAATTTTGAGACTCGAATTTCAAATCGGTTATCTTTCTTTGAGCGGACGATAAATTTGCCGAGTTTTGCCATTTCTCATGCTCAAGCTTGGTCAGCTGATCCGCCCACGCTTTCAACTGGTTAAAAGAAATAAAAAGATAAAAAAATATTTTTAATTTAATAATTAATTAGAAAGATGGAATTTCATGTGCAGTTCTATAAAACCTATTTTCTTATTCATTAATACATAAAAAATGTGGGTAATTTGGGAATATTTTGAAGCAAAATATGATAAAAAAATGTATACATCTTTATATATGATATTTCTAATATTTTGTAGGGGGGTATCTATGATATTTCCTATATTTTAGGAATATTATACAAAGATGATAATGAGATTTTAAAGGAGTACACATGTAACTACAATTACCTCTAATTTTTTATCTTCATTTTTTCAAAAATAACGCTTAATAGTAAAAATTAGGAAAGTTTATTTTTTATTTACGTGGTCTTCTAGAAGTAAGACTCCGATAAAGAGGAAACATTTTTGCACTTTATCTCGTAAAGTTTGAACTTCAAATATAAAGTTCAGACTTTACATTTTATATCTACGTTATATTTCCTAATATATCACTATATTTTTGTATCTGTGATATATTTCCTATTTTATAGGGGTACACTATACACAATCGCCTCCCACTTTTTTATTTAATTCTGAAAAATACAGCTTGATAATAAAAAAGAGGAAAATTTTATTTATTTACGTGGTCTTCTAGAAGTAAAACTCTGCCTTTGTAAGAATCCAATAAATAGGAAGCGTTTTGCAGTTTATGTCGTAAAGTTTGAACTTCAAATCGTAATGATTCAAGTGCTTGCTTTGCTTTCACTCCTTCCATTACTAACTGCACAAAAAACAACAAAAAAAATTAATGAAATAAAGAAAGGGAAATTTTTCAAAAACACTCAACTTTTTTAGATTCCCACGAAATATTATTATTAAGTTAGGGGTCTTTTTTATAATATGCAGTAAAGGTTAGGGGGTAGAAAAAGTTAGGGGGGATTCGATAATATTCAGAAAAGTCGGGATTTTTTGAAAAAATTTCCCATAAATAAAATGGTTTCAACTTGTCGAGGCATAATTTCATGTTTTACCTTAGACTTTATTTTGAAAATAATAATAATTTTTCCAGATATAATTTTTGGATGATTTTTCTTCACTAATTTTCTTCGTGACTTAATAATTTTTACAATGACTACTACCAAAAATGAAATAAAAATAATAATAATATGTCGAAAGACCTTAATTATTAATTAATTATATTATTAATTAATAATTAATACCTTAGTGTTATGATCATCTCTCTCAGTAATTTGCTGCAGTAACTGCTGGTTCTGTGTTTGCATATCTTCATATGCTTGCCCAATACTCTACAAAAATAAAATTAAAAATAAAATATAAAAAAAAGAAATAAAACAAATAATGCAAAGAATATAAAAAGAAAGATTCAAATATCTCAAACCTCAATTTCAGAAAGATAAGATTCGCTTTCTTCGTCTTTCGACTTCAAATTCTCCGATAATTCACCTAAATCCCTGATACAGAAAAAAGGAAATAAATTTAATAAAAACTGAAAAAGGAAATAAATAAATAAAAGACAAAAGAACCTTCTAGAAGCTTCTAGTTTCTGTCTGAGGTCAGCAATTTCGGCTTCAGAAGAGGCTAATCTCTGTTGAGACAGCGCTTCAGCTTCATTTGCCTCTTTAACCCTAATTTCCAAATTATTTTCATCAAGAGATAATTTTAGGGTTTCGACTTTAGCCCAAGCTTGATATTCTCTATCTTTCGCTTCCATAATTTCTCTGTAAATAAATCATCCAATATAAGTTGAAAATTTCATTAATTAATAAAAAAATGAACTTGGATTTGATTGCTAATTAATAAATAAATGTAATTACTTTGGATCAAGAGATTCTTGCTTAAACGCTTCAAGAAAGAGCTTCAATTCACGGTTCGTCAGTGTTATATCGCGAGCCTGTGTAGTGCATTTAATGGCAAATATTAAATTAATAAAATTTAACATAAAACAAATAAAAATAATCCACACATGTAAACCATATTTTATTCAATAAAAAAATATAATTTCAGCAAAATACCATAGCTTTCAGTCTCTTTATTTCAGAATCAGCAAGAGAAAATCTACTAGACAATGCTTCCAACTCATTTTCCTGTACAATAAGAAAACCATTAATTGCAAATATAATAAAACATGGGGTCTAATTTACAAAAAAAAACACAATAAATCATTTTATTCTTACTTTACAGTTCAGAATACTGGTGAGCGAATGGACTTCAGCCCGCATTAAATGCAGCTCAGACGAAATACTTTTATATTTTGTGAGCTCATTTTGCATTACAGACATTTCATTAGGCAAAGATGCAACAAGTGCTTTAAATTCAGCTATTATTTGTTTCCTCCCTGAAATAAATAAAATAAATAAATAATAATTCCAAAATGGTTTTACTTTAGTTCTAAAATAATTTCATATTTTAAATGGACCTGGTTCACGCAAAGCCTCTTCAAGTTTTCTTTCCATTAAAGACCTTTCATTAGTTAGTTTTTGCATCTCAAGCTCCAATTCAGAAACCCTAGTTTCGTAATAATTATTCTTTTTTTGATTTATTTCCGCTAAATCGCCTTTTAAAAACAATTCTTTTTCTCGCCAAATAAATCTCTCCTTCTCAACCTAGTAATTAATAAAAAAATAAAAAAAATAGAAAGAGAAAATAAGAAATTATTTTGCGGCATAATCTGTAATTTATTTAGATTATAATAACCTGTAATTTCTCAATTGAAGATCTGAACATCTCAATTTCAGACTGTGATTTTGCCAAATGCTCATTGAGCAATTCAAAAGCTTTCGATGAAGATATTCCCTTAATATCAGTCAAAATGTTCTGAAAATAAAAATAAAAATAAAAATTATAAAAAAAACAAAAATATTTTTCTTCATTTGAATAATACATGAATAAATAAACAAATATAAGGGTATCATTATATACCTGAAATGTAGCTAATTTTCTTAAAGTTCCAATTCGTTCTTCATGAAGTCTTTCTATCTCTACCAATCTCTTTGAAACCAACTCCTACACAAATTAATAACAATAAAAACAATATTAACAATAATAAATAATATTAACAATATTAGTAACAATAATTAATAATAATGATAATTATTATTATTATTATTATTATTATTATTATTATTATTATTATTATTATTATTATTATTATTATACATACCATTTGTTCCTTGTAAGCAGCCTCAAGATTCCGCACCTCACTCTGCCTATCGACAAAACTAACCCCGCTCGAATTATTATTATTTTTATTATTATTATTATTATTATTATTTCCGAAAGAGGGAAAAAGAAGAGGGGCGGAATTGGAAATGTCTCTCTGAGCCTTGAGAGCTATCAGCTTCCTGTTAGTCTCGTCCAGCTCAGCGATCGTGCTCTCAAATTCCTCTTTAGATTAAATAATTGATAAAAAAAATATTGTTAGGTCACAAAAACTTTTATTTAAAAAATGATATTAAATGATATATAAATAATGATAAATAATGTAAACAAATTTTGTAAATAATTTATCTAAGCTGTAAAAATTGCCGTGATAAAAAAGAAGTAACAACTAAATAATATAAAATACCTGTTAGTCTTCTAAGCTCGGCTTTATTTCTCAAGTTTGAGTCTCTCTGACTCTGAATTTTGTCCCAAAGCTCTTTGTGCGTTAATTGAATATTATTCATCGATTTGAAAGCCTTTTCCATATCCTCAACACCTTCAGTATATCTCGTAGCAACTATAATAATAATAATAATAATTTTATATAAATAACATGAATTTATATTATATTTCATCTAAAGGTAGGTTGCGCCCCTTTTTCTTTTTTTTTCTTTCTTCCTTTCAAAATGGCAACTCCTGTTTTGTTGCGTTTATGGTTTTATTAAGTGTAGATGCTTGTTCGATTTAGGGTTTCAATTTTTTTAGTAATTATAATTTATGCTAATTAGGGGTTATATTAATACTTTTTTTGTACATGTTTGCACAATAAGAGTACTTTCGACTTATAAATTTATAAATTTTTGAAAAATGAAAATAATTTAGAAAATGTAAATAATTTTGAAAAAAATGAACACCTTTATTGAGAAGATAAGAGAGGAGAGAGAACCCAAGTCTATTATTCACTCGCCAAGCATCAGTCAATGCATTTGTAAGGGTATTTAATTCATTTTGGCCCGAATTTAATTCCAATTGATTTTCAGATTGATTTGGGGCTTTTTCGCAATTTGACGTGCTTTCTGTCGCGCCTTTTTCCATTATTCGATTTATGAATTCCCTTTCTATTGAAGAAGAACAAGAAGAAGATGATGAGGCTCCATCTAATTAAATAGAAATAATAAATGTTGTTAAAAAATTATTTTTTGAGTCTTTTTTTTGTTTTTAGTATGTTTTGAGTCTATGTTTGTATTTGGTGTATTTAAAGTAAATAAAAAATGGCATTATTCAGTTTAAAGATTCCTTTTCTATTGAATAAGAACAAGAAGGAGAGGATCCATCTAATTAAATAATAATGACAATAATAATAAATGTTGTTAAAAAATTATATTTTCAGTCTTTTTTCTGAGTTTTAAGTATATTTTGAGTTATTGTTTGTATTTGGTGTATTTAAATAAGTAAATGGTGAATTGATCGAATTTTGTACTGATTCGGTAGAAAAAATAATCATTTGAGATCCTTTTTAACTTTCTTAGTATTTTCGGAATATTTTATTTTATGCATTAGTTTAGATAAGGATTGTTTAGGAGGGATTTTTCATATTTACCGTTCTACAAACTCAAGATATTATATTTACCCTTATGAAACTTTAAATATCATATTTTCCCTTCGAAATTTTAGAATATATCAAATTTAACATTGCAATGTTAACAGCGTAATTATGATATTTAGAGTTTTTAGAAGGGTAAATATGAAATTATATCCCCCCATATTTTTAATATGCAGTATTTATTTATATATTAAATATAAAAAATATTATAAATTATTACCGGATTCAAGATTGTGAAGGCCACCTTTGCAAACAGATACCGATACCGACTCCAATTCACCAACAAGCTTCAATCAAAAATAAAAAATTATTAAGTAAGATTCTAACTTAAAAACATTTAAATCATGAACAAGCTTCAACCGAAAATTAAATAAAAATTATAATAATTAAATAATTAAATTTTCAACCGTATGGAATATAGTTGAAAAATATATGTTTTATTATGTTGTAGATTAAATTTCATAATATGATGGTAAAGATAAGAAAATCAAAATATTATGAACTTCAATCTTAAAACATACTTAAACGATACATTTTTCATTCATACCATTGATAATTAATTTAACAATTGGGATTAAATTATCATAAAATTTCAATTAAAATATTAAATAATCGTACCTTTTGATGGGTTCCTTTTACCAATTCTAATGTATCGCGATACCCTTTTTGTTTATCTCTTAATTGAATATATTTCGTCTCAAGTGCATGATGTTCTAATTTTTTCGCCTCTAATTGCTCCCCTAACTTTTGATTTTTGTACTTCAAAACACTAAGGTCAAGCTGCATGAATCAAATAAATTAAGAAATAAGCATTTTTGAGTTTAATATATTCATTAAGAAACTAGATAAACAAATATATTTGGGATTAGGAAAGTTATAAATAAACACTAGGTTATAATGTGAGAGAAGTAAGAAATTTACACAAAAGGGTTTATTTCGCCAATTTAAACATCAAAGTGTAATAATTAGGTAAATAATCCCTATATTTACCAGCTTAAAAAAAGAATATGATTTAACATAAATCCCTATATTTACCAGCTTAAAGCAAGCATATGATTTAACATAAATGACAGATTGTCAAACCCAATTATTTTGCGAGAAGTTTAATTTGGATGATATTCCAGGTTCTAACTATCAGAATCCCCTTAATAACAAATCATGATAAATAAACAAATAAATCCTCAAAAAGAATTGTGTCAAACAAACTTGTGACAAATATAAGCCACTGCTTTGAATGAATCAGCATCAGCAAAAAAATAAAAACAAAATCTAAGACTAGTATAGTGAGAATAAACTTCATATAGATCAAAACAAATCTAAGGAAAATTTACTATGGCTATAAAACCTTTTAATCCTCAGAAAAGGGGGCAAAGGGTTAAATCGCGATGAACACAATTGTGAGAAATAAAAAAGAGATTCTAATGGATTGTAAATTGGAATGATAATTCGAATCTAAATCAGGTAAAGTGAGTGTAAAATTACCTTTTTGTCGTCGGAAAAGAAAGAACAAGGTTGTTTTTTGTTGGCGGCGGCAGCCGTGGGGGAGACGGAAGAGAAGTGCCGCCGCTTCCGATCCGGCTCCCCCGTACTCCCCATAACCCTAATTTCTCTCAAACCTCTCCAACCCAAACCCTAAATAGTTTGCCCATATCTTCCCAAATCACCAAAGAAGTACAGAATCTAGGATTTGAACTGGATTCAGTCAAAGATTTCTGCGATTTTGGATGATTGATTGCTTAAAAAAAAGGAAAAAAAACCCTAGGTTGTTATTGCCCCAGCTCAGATGGATTGATATTTATCATAAAAATACGGGAAAAAACGAGAAATTCGTACAAAAACGGAAGCTGAAACCAGGGAAAATTAGGGTTTTATTCAGTTTCGATCTATCTAGCTAAAACAATAAACTAAAAAATAATCAAAAAAAAGGGAGCTAGAAATAAACGATGAACAACAAAGATGTTAACGATTGTTTAGATTTCACTGCGATTTGGATCCGGTGGAAGGGAAATTGAGCGAGTTTTGAGAAGAAGAAGAAGATGAAAAGAAGAGAATGAAAAGATTGAGAGAGAGGAGAAGTAAGAACCAGTCAAGTGTCACGTGAGACGCACGTGCTGTTTTTTTTTTTTTTGGGGGGGGGGTTGATTAGATGGAGATTTTTTTGATTGATGATGACATGAATGAATATATTTTGAGGAGGTTACGCAGCGGGAGTATATAAAAATTGAAAATAATATATATAAATATATAGATTGAAAATAGATAATATATAAAAATTTATTTTATAAAACAGTATATGTTTTAAAAAAAATGAAAACAGTATATACAAAGATATGAATTGAAAATAAACAAGTATATAAAAATTCATTCTATAAAACAAGTATATATTTTTAAAAAAATAAAAACAGTATATACAAACATATAAACTGAAAACAAACAGTATATATTTAAAAAAATGAAAAAGGTACATAGCGTATATAGGAATTTGAGAAAATAATATATAATTTCAATCCATCGCTACGGCACCCCGGCGTGATTTCCGATTTCCCATATATTTTTATTATAATATAAATGGGTAAAATGGAATGTGATGTTGTATGACGGGATAAAATGATATATAAAAATAATAAACGATATATAAAATTAAATAAATAGTACATGAAATTTATTTTTAAATAATATGTAGAAGCAGTAAAGAGTATATAAGTAGAATAATGAAAATAGTATTAAAAAACAAAAATATATATTGAAAAGCAGGAAAAACATTATAAATTTATTATTGTCTGTGTTAATTTTTTGTTTATAGTTAAAAAAATAGTATTAGTATTATTTTCAGGTTTTTTCGCTTTGTTGAAATGTGAGTTGTAGTAAAAGGAGAGGAAATATAATATATAAAAAATAATTCCTGAAATTTTGGACCTTTTTTTCAACTAAAATGAATGTTTTGAAAAACAAGAACTGATAAATGCTTCTAGAATATTTGGTGATTCATACGGTACATCTAATATTTCAATGAGATTGTCAATATGCACCCTAACATCATATCAAAATTTCAATAATTCATAATATGCACTCTAACATCATATGCTCTCCTAACCTAATTGTTTTCTTTAGTAGAGATACTAAAGATTTGGGGTTCAAACCCCATGCGTATCAGTTGGAGTAGAAATTTCTGTATTTTTTTAGAATATATTCCTCATTTGAAGAACTTCAAAAAACTTGATCAACCATTCAATAAACACAACCAAGAATTAATGACATTTTGACATGATGGAATTAAGAAAAGGGGATTACAAAATTTGGGATTTTGTTATTCCAAAAAGTTGAAGAGAGAGACAACAATCATGGAACATTTCTCTTATGTCCTTCAAACTAAAATCTCTCAATATCTTCTCAAAATTCTCAAATTAGACACTTCATCATTTCAAGAAAAAATTGATTTATGCTGAATCTATTCAGGATGAACCCCAATTTTAAATATTCCATAACAATTTAGGCATCGTCGTCTCAATAAATACAACTCGTTCGAGGAGATGATAATTAAGATTGAAATTTTACCAAATTTGATAACTTAAGATCTTGAAATTACAAAAATGAAAGTGAAGGTAAGGAAGACAAGAAGCGCAATTTTAGAAATTGTTATCAATCTGGCCAATCAACGTACCTTTAAAGGAGGAACAATTCCTGATGAATTTCTCAGTAGTCTCGCGAAAATCCAAAGATCAAATAGAATACAAAGATTAAGAGAATAACCAACATTCCAAGAAATGTAGGAATTATTTTGGGGATTAGGTTTTGTCGGTGGAAAGAACGAGGCCGGGAGATGAAAATAGATTGTTGCATATTAAATAACATTCAAGCAATTTGTAGGGAGAAATGAGAATAAATTGGGCCTCTCGGAGGAAAACTTGCCATCTTTGAGCACATTAAATGTTCTAGTATTTCATTTTCCATAGAAAAAGTTGAAATTTTTAGGAATATTGTGTTTTAAGATTTGAAAATTGAAGATTTTTAGGAATATAGTGCTTATTTGATTGCACGCGAATGTAAGTTTAAGGCGAATTGCGAACTTTCGCACACGAAAGGAAGTCTCACGGCAAATTGTCAAAAAAATAGCAACACCCCAACATGTACTTTCATAAGTTGTTGTTTCATCTAATGTGCGAAACCAAAGGCAAAAGTATATTTGTTGCATGAAATCACAAATGAGCTACATAAACCATAAATCACATCAAATAAACACATCATTAACAATTACCAAATGAACAATATACAGTAAACAACTGTATCTCCAAAACTTTCCCTCATCTCGCTTCTCAAAAATGAAAGGGCATGGACAATTTCCCCCACCTTATTTTTCTTATGAAAAACTTTTAAATTACCGTAGTACTATCAATTATCACATCATTTTTTATACCCGTCTTTTTAATTAATCAAATCAGAACACCAAACTACCATTAAATTTCATTCTCATTCGTCTTTCATGGCGATTAGATATCGTCTCTTCTGCCCCCACTTCGACAAGCAGAGTCAAAAGCGCCTCGCAGACCTGCGTCATATCCACCTCGTCTTTCAACGAAGAATAAACCCATCCACACATAATCAAGCTTACTATCTAACTTCATTTTATTACCAAGAAAAAGAAAGGAAAATCTCCCCTCATCTAATTCCAACCAAGAATAACTATTTTACATCATTATACAACTATTACAAGAGCAATTGCAAGTATTAAATTACTATCATAACACTATTATCATCATTTGATTTGAGCATCACTCATCTTTCATGGCGATTTGATGGCGTCTCTTTTGTCCCACTTCGACAAGCAGAGTCAAAAGAGCCTCGCATACTTGCGTAGTATCCGCCTCGTCGGTGGACTCGTCTTTTAATGAGGAATAAACCATCCACGCGTGGTCGAGCTTTCGGGTCGGTCTCACCGCCACCGAGCCGGGGACCTCAGCGTCTCGCCTCGTCACCAGCCCGTCACTCTTCTCTCCATACCTGTGGTTAAAAATAATTACAATTTTAGAAATAAGTAAAGTAAATGTTTAACTATCAGTTGTCACATTCACATATACCCTTAAAGCCTATAAAACCTCAAAATGCCGCGTATACCCCTCAAAACATGAAATATCATGAAAACCACTACAAAATATCATCAATAAACCTCATCTCCTAATTTAAAAATAAATAAGACAGAGAAAAAAGAACGGACTGAATAATTTTCATTAAAAAATAATTGTTATTTAAAGAAGGTGAAATTTTATGAGTAACCTTGTAAAACCTTAAAATATGATGAACAACCTCAAAGTGTCAGAAATGTCATCGATGCATCTTCTCTAGTAAATTTTCTATTTTAAAAAGAAGTAAGGTACCCCTTGTTCTCACTTTTTGATATATAAATAAAAGGTAAAAATTAAGAATTGTTTTGGAAATATTAAGAGGAAAGTTCATGTTGAGCCCTACACAACCGTACAAATACCACATATACCCCTCAAAACGTGAATTATCATCAAGACACCTCAACTCTTAATTTTTTTCTTTTCAAAAACAAAACTAAACCAAACTACCCCTTTCTTATTTTCATAAATAAACAAAAGGTAAAAACATAAGTACACTTTTAGGGCCTTTTGAAACAAATACAGAAAGTAAGGACACACATACACGGTATATCTTACGGCTCGTAGGAGTATATCACAGGCACGGAGCTTGACTGGATTTCATGGAGGGCCAAAAAAAATTCTCCCTACTGATTAACACCGTACAAAAATTTTGGGGGGGCCAAATGCATAAAAATACATGTATTTCAATTTTTTTTCACTAAAACACTACTGATATATGCTACTCCGTCAAAATCTAGCAGTCCCTATTAAGCTCTGTTCAATTTCAATTTTTTTTCACTAAAACACTACTGATATATGCTACTCCGTCAAAATCTAGCAGTGATATATCATATAAGCCCTATTAAGCTCTGTTCCTGGTATATCATATAAGTGATATTTCAACCACCTTAAAAAACCTACCTCGTCTGAATCAGCTGAGAGCAGGCGGCCATGGCGGCCCCGAGCGGCATGACGACAGGCAATCTTGTCGTCGCGATATTAGGAAGTTCCAAATGAGCGACGTGTGATAAGGTGGTAAGCGTGCTTGGCGTTATTCCCGCCTCCGTGTGGAACGACACGATCGGGATTTCTTTAGGTAACGGATGCTTCATTATGAAGTCTCTTCGTTTTATGTACGTCAAATCCTCCAATGCTTGCAAGTCGCCCTGTGTTTATTTTTGGGGAGTTAATTGAAACAATACGTTAATGTAGGGAGATTTTTCAAAAACTTCATTGTATTTATTTTGTCATATTATAAATAATTTGAATTTCTTTTAAATATAAAAAAAATACTTTTAGCTTTTCATTTTTTTAAATGAAAAGATCATTTAAGAAAGATCTTTCAAATTTTTCAAAAAAATAAATAAATAAAAGACTTTCTGTCTCAGATATAAATAATAGATAAATAATGTTATCTTTTGTTTATATCTTTATACTGGCCTGCACTAAAAGACAAAAGTGACCGGCTTAGTGCTTTAGCTCAAAGCCGTACGACAGATCTCCTGATATTTTAAGAAAATCTAAAAAGTCAGAGATTTCTTAAAATATACATAAACTAAGGGTTTTTCTGAAAACTTACCTTGAGAATTTTAGTGATCAAAATCTCCATAATCTTCCTCGTATTAACATAATCAGCCAATTGCCCCTCTCTTAAAATATCAGCCGCGGCCGGTGACCCGTCGAACTAGTTCTGAGCCCGTACAACAGATCGCCAGTTGCGGCTGATATTTTAAGAGAATCTCTATAAACATTAAAATATTTATGATATTTTTTTTTAAAAAGCCAAGCAATTTACCTTAGCGGCGGTTTTATTCTTTATACTGGCCGGCACCAAAAGGCAAAGTGGCCGGCCTTAGTTCTAACTTAGAGCCCGTATGGCAGGTCGCATGTTGCTGCTGATATTTTATATCAGAGCCCAGTGCATTTACTGACCCCACCCTTGCTTAAGCTTGATTGGTGCTAGTAGTAAATGCACCAACCTATTTAACTAACTCCATTTTCTTTCGATAACTAATTAATTACCTCTCAATTTCGTTCCGGGGTGTCACATTTAATAAAAAGAAAATAATAAAAATCAACTACCTTTAGGACCTTACATATCAAAATTTCCATAATCTTCCTGACATTTACATAATCACCCAACTGCCCCTCTCTCAAAATATCAGCCGCGACCAGCGAGCCGCCATACGGGCTCTAAGCCAGCACCAAGCTGGCCACTTTGTCTTTTAATGCAGACCAATATAAAGATAAGGCCGCCACCCAGTCAACTCCTCCTTTCTGTGGCCTAATAGAAAGGGGGAGTTGACTCAGCGGCGGTTTTGTCTTTATACTGGCCGGCACTAAAAGACAAAGTGGCCGGCTTGGTACTGGCTCAGAGCCAGTATGGCGGGTCGCCTGTTGCTGCTGATATTTTAATAAAAAGAAACTAATAATTACCTTGAGAACTTTACATATCAAAATTTCCATAATCTTCCTCACATTCACATAATCCCCTAATTGCCCCTCTCTCAAAATATCGGCCGCGACCGGCGAGCCACCATACGGACTCTGAGCTATAACTAAACCGGCCACTTTGTCTTTTAACTGAGGCCAGTATAAGGATAAGGCGGCGGCAGAGTCGACGCCGCCCTTGCTGTGGCCGAGGAGCAACACTTGTTTCTTGGAGCCGAAGTGGATTTCTTCGATGTAGTCCTTGATTTCCCTCGCGTTCTGCTCCACTGATGCCTGATGTAAAGATAAAAAAGTTTGTAATTTACAAAGGAAAATTATAGGAAAAATTGGCGGTAAGCAAACTGTAGTATGACGGGATTTTGTTTGGATTGACCCGGTTTTTGAAGAATGGGTGGTGAGTGGAGTGTAGTATGATGGTAAGTGTTTTTCCGTTTGCTTATCATCTGATAGGAGAGTTTCACTTACCACCTGTGTGTGTGTGTGTGTGTGTGAGAGAGAGAGAGAGAGAGAGAGTAAAATTGCACAAAAAAAGAACAAAATATGAAGAGAAGATTAATACCTCGCTGTGGATTTTGGCGATATGGCAAGCCAAGCCCATTTTTGAAAAATACGTCTTTGTTTTAACGAAATAAAGCGGTCCGTGATTACTAAACATCCCTGTAAAAACATATACATGCATAAATGAGTGAATAAATTTAACAAGAAATATAATCATTTTCTCACAAAAGTAGAAAAATATGATATTACCTGGAACCAATAAATAGACCATCGAATTGGGCAACTTATGCTCATTTCTCCTGATAAATCATGACAAACAAGTTAAATTACAATATTTTTCTTCATTCTTTTATACTGAAAAATTAATTTATACAAAAATAAAAATACGCACCTTACACTTTCTAATATTTCCAAAAACCGTTTTGTTCCATCTTCAGTTGGAGGCATATTTTTGTCTTTTTGTAGCCATCCAATATCATCAGCTGAGCCTCGTATTGTTTTTTTAGCTTTTTCCACAAGACTAAAAAAATAAAAATAAAAATAATTATCAACTTCAGTTTTGTAGTTATAATTTATCTTTAAGTACACATCCCTCATGACTAGTGTCTAAATACGTATAGAATTAATAAGATTATAGGAGTATGAAATTTACCCTTTTAACGATGCAAATATCAAATTAGTCAAAGTCGGTCAAATTTAAGCCTTCCAAAAGAATTAAAATATCAAATTCGTGCCATTTAAACACAATTGTTTTCATATTTTTTTTGTTTTACAAGATAAAAAAATAATAATCTGAGATTTAAATAACAAACCCTTGAAACATAGAGGTCCCATTTTGTAAGAAACCTCTCGTCGGCAACATCGCTTCACTCAAATCACCAGATTGATTCGAATTTCCACTAGAACTAGTCCCCAATTCATCACTCAGATCTCGATTCGAACCCAACCGATTCAAATTTCCACCAACTCCAGAATTTCCCCGTCTCGCAATCAATTGATCTTGCCCAGAATCACCTTCACATCAAAAACCAACAAAAGCCCAATTCAATTCCATTCAATTCAAGCATAATTCACGCCAAATCAGATCAAAATACGATTCAATCACACAATTCAGGACTCAATTTAAACTAAATACCTCCGGAAATGGGAAAACACTGCGTGAGGTAAGACGCGGTTTGAGCAAAATACGAATTCAGCGCCGGGATGGAGACGAAGGGCTGCGATTCATCTGCTGAACAATCATCACCAGCCTATTATACCCAGTCAGAATCAAAAAAAGAAAAAAAAGAAAGAAAGAAAAATCACACAAATGATACTAAAAATTGATGGGTGCTCACTGCAATTGGGCTCAAAAAGAAAAAGAAAAAGAAAAATCGCACAAATGATACTAAAAATTGACGAATGCTCACTGCAATTGGGCTCAAAAAGAAAAAGAAAAATCGCACAAATGATACTAAAAATTGACGGATGCTTACTGTAATTTTCCTCCTGTCTTCTTCCATGCTCGGAATCTGATGCGAGTGCGTGTTGATTTGATTGATGGATTCCGCCTTTCTTTCGTTCTTCTTTCGCTCTCTCGTTCTTTGTTGCGTTCTTCTTTCGTTCGTTTGTGAGATGAAAATTCAATGTTAGAAAAGTTTGTGTTTCATAATTTGTTGTATATATCGTTTTTGGGAAATGGGCGATTACGACGGTATACTGCAGTGATTCTAGCGTAGCGCCCCCATTCAAATTATATACTATTTTATGGCATGGTATATATTATTTTTATTTTTTAAAATATATATTGTTTTACCGAATAAATTTTTTATATATTATTTATTTTAATTTATATAATTTTTTTTCAGTTTTTAGCTCAGGATCCGTATAAACATCAGGCAATATCAATTCTCATGCTTTTTTTAGTTTTATTATTTTATATGTAAAGGTAAAAGGTGTGTCCTGTGAAATGTTAAAATATAATAGGGGGGACTTGAGGTATGTGCTTATTAAATCTCAAAATATCATATTTATCCCTCTTAAATATCAAATATCAAATTTATCCCTCTTAAACTCAATAAGTATTAAATTTATCCTTTTTAAATTAAAAATTTGTCAAATATATCCCTTTAAAACTAACATAATATCAAATATATCCATACCGTTAACTTTTCATCCAATTAACTATAATTTAAATTTGTTAATTTAATTTAAATCACAAAATAAAATATGATTTTATTTGACTAAATTGCCCTTCAATCCTTTTCCTGCCCCCCTGATCGCCTCCTCCATGTTCCGATCGCCTCAGACTCGCCCAGCCCTTTCCGGTCAAGTCTCACCCAGCCGTCCAAAAGCAGTCCATTCTAAACCCTGAACCCTTCTGTTGCATTTTTGCAATTTTTCTACTTGGATATTTTAACGATAAAATCGGAGAGGTGTCACTTCTAATTGAGGAAGTTGAAAATGATGCACCATTTGATACTCAATATTTCGGGTTCTTGCAATTTTAATTGGAGCAAAAGCTAATTTGAATTAATGTAAGGGTCTTAGAAAAGCTCATATTTTTTTTCACAATTTTGTGGATGCACATGAATCCAACTGAGGCAGAGAGTAGTTGGTTCGTTTTGTTCTTCTTCCACACCTTATCATTCTAGGTAAATTATTAAATTGTTATTCCATACATAACAGTAAACTTTAGTTTAGTATTTACATTATGATTTATGAAGTGTATAATTGTTAATTTATATTCTTTATTTCTTTACAAGCTTATCAAATTTCAAATGAGATATTTCAAGCTAAAGGTGCAATTGCAGATGCAGAGCAATAAGAGAAGGGATTGCTAACAAATGAGAAACTAAAACAACTTCATACTGTGTGATTTCAAGAACTTAAATCATGAAATAATCATTTTTTGTTTGAATGAAGTTATTAATCTTTTTATGTAGTTACATAAATAATTCTATCTTTTATGAGCTTCCCAATAGAATTCCATCAATGATGTCGATCCTCACCGGAGATAAATTATTTGAGGGTGTAGTGCTTCACACCTACTTACAAATTTGATTATAATTTCTCCAATTCAATTACAATCCTTTATTTATTTATTTTACAAGAATTTTTTGTTCGGCAGGACCATGTAACATCATGACTACTCAGTAAGACTTTGAACTGGACAATTGATATTATTCTTACATGAAGGAATGTTTGGTTGCAATAGGTTATGAAGGGATTTGTAAATTAGGGTCTTGGAGTAATTGATATCGTAATCAGGGAGAGAATTTTTAGATTTAACATTTAGGATTTAGGGGATTTTGCGGATTTTGCGTTTTGTGAAATTGTTTCAAACATTGAATTTGTATCATTATTATGTATTGAATTAATTTTGTATGGTGTTAAACGGGTACAATGTGTTTGTATTGGTACGACATATAAAATTCAACAAAGTCAGTAAAAGATCAAAAAATCAAAATAAGTTTTGCATAAATTACGATGTAAAACAAAATTCAACAAAAATTACATCAACTTGTTATTATTCGTCAATTACATCATCTTAATGAAATACTCCGTCAAAATACAAATTCTATTTAGCTTCAGTTGGAGATGAAAAATCAAAGGTTAATGCTAACAAGCTTTTCTTATAGTTGTTTCTTCTTTAAGCTTCATGATTCATTCTTCAATTTGAATTCAAATGCAAGTAGATCCATGCATTGAGAGTTGCTGCAAATGTAAACATGTCATTGCACATGACCTGAATAATTCATATGAAGGAAACTAATATAGGATAATAATAAATGAATCCATATAAAAACCAGATATCCTCACATAATATGAAAAGATATCATATCCTTAAAATTTCAGGTCATCAGATGGAACTCATATCTAGAAAAATTCATGAATTGTCAGAAAGTTGAGCTCAATCTCATATGCTTCATCATACAAATATTTGCGAAACAAACCTAAAATACCACAAATTAAGTTGCATAAGTTTCGTTTTGATCATGTAAAAAGAAAAATAGAAAACTCGTAGTAAGATCCCCTACAATATCAAGAAAAATGCAGACGGACCCCTCCTTTTCAATTATCTTATTTAGGTATTCCAAAAACTTCCAAAAGCTAAGTTTGGCCGGTATATCTTTTTCTTTGAGAAACTTATCACCAACACCTCCAATTTTGCTAAAATGCATTTTATTTATCTCAATTAACCCAAACTCAGCGTCAGTTAAATCAATTTACCCTAAGTAACACTAGTTCATATTAATACATCCTCAATTAATCACAAAATTAATCAAATTAAGAACGAAATGAGATACGTTCAACATTTCCATATATATGGCTAACAAAGAGAAGGAGAGGACGGGCATGAAGCAGGGAGGCGAAAGAGAAGGCAACTCGATTGTGCCGGTAAACGAATTGGGCCCAGTGATTCACTGTTTGCCTGTCCTATCGTCCGGTTTCTCGTCTTGTCTCATCTAGATAGCCAACTAGGAGGATTGTCTTGTCTGAATCGCACAAAAGAGAGAGAATTCTCGTCTGGAAAGCCGAGGGGAGGATGTTCTGGTTCTTCCCACATGAATCTCCAAAGAGGAGGGAGACAGTGTGGATCTGATCATTAGAGGGAACAGGAAAGGAGCAAAAGAGTCATTCTCCTTATTTTCCGTTATATATGATAGAAAGTGTGACTTTGGAAAAATTTATACTTACTGAGCTTAGGAGGGATAAATTTAATATTTGATGTTTAAGAAGGATAAATTTAATATTTTGAGTTTTAGTAAGGATATGCATGAAATTCCCCCAATATAATATCTACCCTTGTTAACGTGGGCAGAGATATTTCAAGTAAATATATGCAAATCTTATAACCGGTGATGTGTATGTGTTGCAAAATCTAAAAATATCACTCGTATATTTACATAATTTAAATATTATGTAATTTTAGTAAAAATTGTTAACTCAAGCATTACATATATCTTGAATTTTAGGAAAGATCTCAAGTTCGAATCACGAAGAACATATTTAATACGAATATTATTTTACTAGTTTTCCAACCCAATGATAGTGGGTTTGAGTTGCATAAAGCACAATTGTTCTAGACAACTCCTTCTCTGTTATTAGCTTTTCTAACAATCGTCAATCAATTAAACCTCGTGTGATCATAGAAACCCTTAAAGTGCATATCTTAGATATCCTCCAATGTCTCACTTGTCTTTAGATATTATAAAAAAAATATTTTAGTTTTCAGAAGCTCTTTTTGCCCCTTTTATATCGGGCTTTCTTTCATAGAAAAGACCCCTCACATTAAAACTTTTATGCATATCGCGCCTTACGAAAGTTAGCTTTCTATATAATACTCCTCTGGCAAATACAATTTGTATGAGATAATGTCATGCATAAAACATTACTGGCTACGGGAAGAACTTTTCGTATGATCTTCCTAACTTAACTGGAGGAGTATTTCATGTATAGCGTTGAAAATTTCAAAAATGTGTCCTGTATATCCTTTTTGCATTTCACGTAAACAGTATATCCTTGTAAAATCTCAAAATATTTATATCTATCCTTGTTAACATGGACAGAGAAGAGATCCATCAACTCTGGCTTGAGAAGAGAGGAACCATGCAGGAAAAACAAAATGAACCACTAAGGATTAAGACCCACTCGCAACAGCTCATATGCTTAGCATCCACTGAAAATCTTTTTCAATCCACAAATCTTTTACTATCAAATGGGGCCTATTCATGTTTTATATTTATTAAATGAAAAAGATGTCAAATGCGATCCATTTAATGATAGATGTGGCTCATTTGACAGTAATAACAGTGACAATTAGGAAATTTTAACGGGCCAAATATATTTTTCTTAAGGAAGAAAATGGTGCTGAGTTTCGCTATAAACAATTAAACAATCACATGATGATTTAGCTGTAGCAAAATAATATCATATGTATTTTCTTTTTCCCTATGGAAATCTCTTCATTTCTCTAGCACCATTCCATAAAATTGCTAATCAAGATATGCACATATTTGATATTTTGATTGCATATTGGGTGGTAATATTTACAGGCACCTAGTTTGTTATTTACAGATTTAATTTTTACTTTTAGTAAATTTGATAACTATACCCCCAGTTTTAATTGGCAAGTTCTAATTAACAATCAATTAATTCTCAGGTAATTAATGCAAATAGATCTTTCTTTAATCTCTTTCCAAAAAATATCAAATAAATTTTGAAACTGTATCAAATAGAAAAATCTCTTCAATCTATTTGCAAAGAGTTTGTGTTGAATTAAGTAGCATGTTAAAAACTATAGCCTTATATTATTAGTGGAGAAAATAATCATCTTAATATCAAATTTTGAAATAATCAATTGCTAGATCCAATTAAAAGAACAAAAATATCAATTTAAAATGACAATGTTTCAGTTCATATTAAAAGCAAAGAATTATATCAACATGCCTAAATTATTATATCATCCGCAAAAACGTACAAAATAAAATATGAGTAATTAAAATATACTACTAATATCTTAGAAATTAAAATATCACTACCCTTGCATATAAGAAGAAACTATATTGTTTCCATTTAATCCGGAGGATAGTTCTTGTTTGTTATTAGCATTTTTAACACACTGTGACATCTTCATCGGTTGACCCCATCTCATTGAAGAAAGCCTTTAAGTGCATGTTTTAGATATCCTCCAATATCTCATTTGTTTATATTATCCAAAAAAAAAAAAAAAATATATATATATATATATATATATATATATATATAGTTTTTAGAATCTTCTCTTTTATCGGTTTCTAATCATATAAAGACCTCTCAAACTAAAGCTTTTATATGTACATTCGCGTCTTGCAAAGGTTGCAAATTTGTGTGAGTTTTTCATTTAATACTTGTTCTCACAAATACATTTATAAAGGGTAATGTCATGCATAAAACACTATCGCAGAAAGAACAATTTCTATGATCTTTCCTAACTCAACTAATTACAGCACAATTTATTAATGAGTTGGCATATTTTATGGGGACAAGATTCTCCTTGTACAACACGATCTTACTTTTTTTTTTTTTTTAAATAATATATAAAAATAATAAATAATATATAAAAATTTATATTGTGTAAACAATATACAAAGATAATAAACATATAAAATAATGAAAAATAATATATAAAAAAATTACTATATTGAAAAACGAAAAAAATGGCATATACAAAATTCTGTCATATTTTGGACGCGCTCAAAATTTTACTTTCAGATTTCCCTTTATTAATAATAAGTTTGCTACAAAATACATATATTTCTATTTTCAAATCTAAGATAAGATTTAATAAAATCAAACAATAAATTTCATCCCAAATCTTTTATTTACAAAATGTCCCACTCAAATACACAAATCAAAGCCTAATCCAATCCAACCACACTTCATCTTTCCTCCCAATTATTTCTTTCTTCATTTCATCGAACACCTCATCTGCAATGGAAAAAACTCTTCTCTCCAATTCCCTCCCCTTCCCAAAACCCCTCCAAAACCCTAACCCTCCCACCTTACTCCCCCTCGGCCGCGCCGCCTCCGCCGCCTCGTCGGCACTGACGGCTTCGCCTGCGTCAGCCCAGGCGGCGGCACTCAGCCGAGTCGACGTGTTATCCGAATCCCTCCCGTTCATCCAGCGATTCAGGGGCAAGACAGTCGTGGTGAAGTACGGCGGCGCGGCAATGAAGTCGGCTGAGTTGAGGGAGTCGGTGATTAAGGACTTGGTGTTGCTGGCCTGCGTGGGGATGAGGATGGTGCTGGTGCACGGAGGCGGGCCGGAGATTAATTCATGGCTGGCGAGGATTGGGGTCAAGCCGCAGTTTATTGATGGGTTGAGGGTCACTGATGAGGTGACCATGGAGGTTGTTGAGATGGTGCTTGTTGGAAAGGTGATGTATTTTTTGAATAATTCGTTTTGTGCTTGTTTATCCAACAATTCATGCTAAAAAAACTCTTGATTATTAAGATAAACCTCTGTGAAAAATAAATAAATTCATGATATTAATATTAATGGGTCCAATAATAATTTGCTCAGTCTCATGGCTTAGTGAAACTCAACTGAAAAGTACACTATCATCAGTACAGAGCATCACCTAACAAACTAAACAAATCCTTATATGTTTTCCATTTCTATATATTATTATTATTTTGGGAAATTTGCGAAAACCCCCCTCCACTAAATTGCAAAAAATCCCCTGCGTTATTAAAAATTGCAAAAAATCCCCTACATTTGCCAAAATTATAAAAAACTAACTACCGATAAATATAAGCTATAACGTGGGTCTTTTTTTTTTCTTTTTTTACAATTTTCAATAACCCAGGGGATTTTCTTTTGCAAATTTAGGCATAATGCACGAGTTTTTTTTTTGCAATTTTCATAATAATATATATTTATAAAGACAATATATATTTTCCGATCCACCAGGTGAACAAATCGTTGGTGTCTCTCATCAACCTGGCGGGCGCGACGGCAGTCGGGCTGTGCGGCAAGGACGCGAAGCTGTTAACCGCGCGGCCGTCGCCGAATGCGGCGTCGCTAGGGTTCGTGGGCGAGGTGGCCTCCGTCGACCCCGCCATCCTCCGCCCCATCCTCGCCGACGGCCACATCCCCGTCATCGCCTCCGTCGCCGCCGACGAAAAAGGCCCGTCTTACTTTTTTAAATATTGTTTTATTCATTTTATAGTTTATTCTGACTAATTATTTGGGAAATGTGATATTACGACGCACTGTAGCATGCCCAAATCACGACGAACTGTGTTATACTGCTTTTCAATTTACTATTTTTTGATGTATACTGTTTTCATTGTTTTATACATATTTTTATTTTTTATGTATTATTTACTTTTGAAATTGTTATATGCTGTTTTACCTCTTCTTAATATACTATTTGTTTTCTATATACTATTTTCATTATTTACGTATATATTGTTTACAAAAAATGAATTATATATACTGTTTTTTCAATTTTATGCACTGTTTATTAGCTATATATATTGTCGTCGTGATTTGGACATGGTACAATGCGTCGTGATATATCATGTCCCTAATTAATTTTGATTAATTTTGATAAATGTAACCAACAGGGCAAGCGTATAATATTAACGCGGATACGGCCGCGGGAGAGATCGCGGCCGCGGTCGGGGCCGAGAAGTTGATTCTCTTGACGGATGTGGTTGGGGTGCTTGAGGATAAGGAGGATCCCGGGAGTCTTGTAAAGGAGATCGATATCAAAGGTATGTGTTTTTTAGGGTTCTTTTTTGGGTTTGTTTGTGGTTTGGACGAATTGAACAAGTTAAATTGATTGATATTGTTGGTAGTTGAATGTAAGTCCAGACATGTTGTTAGATTATTTTAGTTGTTTTAGGTTAATATTTAAGAAAATTACATGTGATGTTGGTCTTTGAAATCACGATATCTCTATTTGGTTAGCCTAATAAAACTCAACAAAAAAGTTTAGTCTGTTCTGATCATTCTGCTTTTGCTTACAAACTTAATTCTACCAATTTAATTCTACTAATTCAATTTTTAATCCGGTTTATTCAATTAATCCTAATTAAAGGGATAAGGAAGATGGTGGAGGAAGGGAAGGTGGCGGGAGGAATGATACCGAAAGTCGAGTGTTGCGTGAGATCGATGGCGCAAGGAGTCCGCACAGCCAGCATCATTGACGGGCGGGTCCCACACTCACTTTTGTTAGAAATTCTGACAGACGAAGGAGCCGGAACCATGATTCGAGGCTAAGTTGTTTTTTCTCATTTGTCAGTTTTGTTGTTTTATTTTATTTTTGTTGTGTTGGTAGTAATTGAATGGAAGGTAGTAATTGATGGTGGTGTTCAGTGAGGTTTGGGTTGAAGGCTGAGCTAAATAAGTGTTGATGTTCATCTCGTTTTTTATGGCGGAGGCTGTATGGTTTGATTGAGTTGTAATTTGTTAATTTTTGTGGTGAGATGACAATAAATTTAGTTTGAGGCTGATTATTCTCGAGGCTCCTTTTTTGGCTGGGGTTGAAGGTTCTGAATTTTCATACTTAAGGGCTAGTGATCTGATCTTGTGTTTTTTATTATTAGTTGTAGATTTATGTTAGTACCAATTTGGAGAATTTTTCGACAATATTTCAGAAGAAAAACTCTGTTAAAGGATGTGGATAAATCCATTTACTAGCTGATGGATAAGAATCTCTCATAGCTTAAGTGATAGAGTACAATTCATGAGACTAGAGATTGTGTGTTCACAACTCCATTTATGACTCAGCGTGGAAAAAATAGGAACACCTTCATCGACAGTTACAAGAAGCACAAATTTGAAAAGAAAAACAAAAACACATTCATGTATTCAAATTTCAGAAGCGTTATTGTGTGCACGATACGTCTAATACAAATGCAAGGGACGAAACAAACATACACCAGATTGGATAAAATAAAATGACTTACAAAATCTTAATAAAAAAGAAACACGAAGTTGCATTACAATGAACCAAAATTACACCAATGACCAAACTAAAGCAAAAGAAAAAGATAATCACGCCAAACTAACAAAAAGAAAAGATGCAATCACTGGATTAAGATTTAAGGCTGGAGTCAGAATCAGAAGACTCGGAACGAGGCCTTTTACCGGTAACAACTTGTTTCATTTGGGACCGAGCCTTTGAGCCAGTGGCTGGAGCAAGGTCAACAACCTTGTTCGCCAGTTTTACCAGCTCTAAAAAGTCTTTCACATCACTGTTCATTTTCTCCAACCTCTCGCGGACCCCAGTAGAGATTGTTAAAGCATCATTCAGGACCTCTTCTGTGCAGACAGTGTCATTGTAATTGAGGGATTTGATGGCAGAGAGTACACACTCCCCTTCTTCTACAGCCTCCTCCAATTTTTCCATCCACTTGACCAAACATGGTCCATGATCTACTGTATGCCGCTTGGCGTTGTCAATGGCATCCTGAATCTGAGCCACTAGAGGTTTCAATATATCAGCCTCGATTTGCAACTGATGCCATTTACTTGTAATGGGTTCTGGTTGAGATTCCTTCACTACAACCGAATCACTGGAAACTTGAGCAGCCTTATGTGGAGAAATCGACAAAAACTTCACTTCTGAACTATGTGGAACAAGCACTTGAGGTTTATTACGTGAGAATCGTGCACTGCGTAAGTATGCACTGGCTGCTTGTTCATCAGGCTGATATACCTGTCCATAAAATACTTTTGGTACCTCACTAAGATTAATAAAAGAAGGTGCAAAATTGAGGCTTTCCATTTTCAACAGTTCTGTGAAGTTCCCAACTGAGATGCCTTCTAGCTTCTCTACTATATTATCAAGCTTGTTGATGTTATCATCAGGAAATATAGTTTTCGTAACAGAATTAGCAGGACCTGAGGAGGAAGAGGAGCCGATGCCAGCTTGGTCTTTAAATTTGTTGAGTATGTCTTCACCTTCAATCACGGCTTTATCCAGCTCTTCCTTCCACCGCCACAATGAGGAGTCAGTTTTGATATCAAATTTCATTGATGCCTCCCGTGCAGTGTTGATCTTTATCACTAGCATATTCAGGCGATCCAACTTCTTTTGTACCCCAGTCCGATCCAGGTACCGTTTGAGCACGTACGATTTCACTCCTTTGAACAGTACACTTATTGCTTCTGCCACTACTACCCCCGCTACGATCTCCGCCATAGTTTGTGATCCGTTATGAGTGATTTGTGTGGATCTTCTCTCTCTAATTGTCTTTGTTAATAAGACAAAACACAAAAAAAAAATTGTGAGAAGAAAAAAAAAAGAAACTAATCTTGACGCAGTTTGGCCGTTTGGGGAGTTCTTTTCACCGGTAAATAAATACGTACCGCTTCCAATGATTCCCACGGGTTTTCACTTGGCCATCAATTTTATGATCGATATTGAGGTAGCAATAGATGATGGGTTAGTTAAGGAAAAGTATATTTGGGCCCCTCTTAAAATCCTCCCCAACCTACAAATTTGACACTGTCAAACGGGACCCACGTGTAAAAAGATGTCAAACGGGCCCCTTTGACAGCACGTGGGCCCGTTTGACAGTGAAAGAGGAATAAGTGGGGTATTAAACAGGAGGTATTTAACGGCCCCTTTGTAAATTAACCCAAAATTTGAAAAAATTACTTGCACCGCTAATTTTTCTGATGGTAATGACATTTTTAAAAATATTTCAAAATTAACCCATTAGATGACTTGTTAAAGAAAAAAATGAAAAAAATTGAAAAAATACCTCTACCGCCCGGACTGGCCGGGCGGTAGAATATGTCATCACTCGTACATGTATTTTTTTACATATCAATTATTTTGTAAGTTTCCTGTTGGCTTATTTTACGTTATTCAATATGCCATCATTCCAACATGTATTTTTTTACATATCAATTATTTTATAAGTTTCCTGTTAACTTATTTTACATTATTCTGCATTGAACTTGTTCGTCCTGAGTTGGTAAGTCAAAGTAAAGCCTGATAGACTTGTTATAAATTAATCAAAATAATCTTTGAAAGGCCATATCAGAAAAGGATTGAGTGTAGATTTTTCAAACTACATAAAGAAAATATCAGGTCCAATTAATGCTTGTCCATTATTCTGCATTGAACTTGTTCGTCCTTAGTTTTTTTTTTTTTTTTTTGAGAAAACTTGCTATAAATTAATCAAAATAATCTTTGAAAGGCCATATAAGAAAAGGATTGAGTGTAGATTTTTCAAATTACATAAAAGAAAATATCAGGTCCAATTAATGCTTGTCCATTCACCCACCACTCACCCCCTGTATTATATATCTGTTTTCAATTTCTCCCCCAAAGTAAATATTAAGGCTTACCATTAAGTAGCAGTTAGAAAATGCATTAAAAGAGTTTATCAAAATGGCAGTTGTTGTTTCCACGCTAAATTGATTCTTCTACCGCCAAGAAATCCAGCGGCAGAGGTATTTCTCCTTTTTTTACTTTTTTTTTTGGCTAACAAATAGTCTAATGGGTTTATCTATTAAAATTTATAAATATGTCATTACCATCAGAAAAGTTGGCGGTACAAGTGATTTTTCCAAATTTTGGGTTAATTTGCATGCTAAAAAAAGGTAAAAGTTTAAACCTTCAGTTAACAAAAAAAAAAATTTTTTTTGCCACCACCGCCAGAAGTGTTGGCGATAGACAATGTTTTTGACTAATTAATCCTGTTTAAACAGCCTAATACAAAAAAATGGAAAGCTGACGATAGACAATGTTTTTGACTAATTAATCCTGTTTAAGCAGCCTAATACAAAAAATGGAAAAATGGTCTCCACCGCCAGTATTTCTAGCGGTACAAGCTATGTACTGCCATAATAGTTGGCGGTAGTGCTAGTTACTTAATTTTTTTCATATGAGTGTTATTTGCTCAATTATTTTCCAAAAAAGTGCTACTTTAAAAAAAAAGACCCATGTTGGTGGTAACTGCTAACTCTAGGAAGATATGTTCACGTAGGCATGCGCTCTTTCGTTGGTATTTTTAAAATAGTTATTTAAATTTTTTTTATTTCAGAAAATAGTTCTTGATCAACATTATTTACAAAAAAAATATTTTCGTGCATTAATTGGACGAAGTAATTATTAAGAAATTAAATTAAAGCAATTGTCAACTTAATTTAACTCTAATTAAGCTTAAAAACACATGCGGTGAAATTGGGAAATTTGTTTTTGCCCGTAGTCATAAAAAATATGACTGTATGAAACTGATTTTAAACTTAATTAAGAGGTGTTTAAGCGTCAACAGTTGAACATACAAAAAAAATGAGCATTTACATTTTCGTTCAATGACTGAGCAAAATTCCTTCAATTTTGTGCACAAAAGTGTTATTTTTGCAAATAAAATTGGTTAAGAATTATTTTCTGAAATAATTTTTTTTATAGCTATTTTAAAAAAGAGACTTGATGTGCACCACCAGCTTATTTACTGTCTAATGTCATCTGAATTCAGAAAGATATAATAGAATTATAAAAATATATATTAACAAATAAAAAAGATAAGGTATATTGATATAAACACGATATTATTTTTTAATTAACCCAATTAATGAATAACTAAAAAATATAAATATATGATAACGTTGTTTAGATACTTTAGATGTTGTTTAAGTGGATAATGCGAATATTTTCTCTTTAAAAAAAATCCTCGTCTATCTTGTTGTGTGCAAAAAGTCCTCGTCTATCACAACCTGGAAAATACATGACGGTTTGACCGTACCCTTTTGGCATGTTGACTGAGGATTGGGTTGCTTAGCGGGCTTACACCCGGAGCTCTATTCATTTGCAAGAATTAAAGTCATGACGGTGGCTGAATTTTTTGGAGAACACGACCTAAACCGACTATTTCATCATCCGCTATCCATCCAAGCCACAAATTCCCTCCAACAAATCATGCAATCAAGTCCAAATCTCTTGTCAAGGGGACCAATGATAAGATTATTTCCAAAATTTAAAAAAATCATGCATTCACAACTAAATCGGCATTTGAAAGATTAAGCTTGGGTCCTCTAATTAAATGTGAGTATTTCAACATTTGGAAGTTGCTTATCCTACCAAAGCTTATAATTTTTATTTGGAAGAAAGAGTTTCACTGGCCAGAACTAGATGTCAAGATCGAAATCAGATTCCTTCCTTGACCCGACGCCACTGTGGTCACTTGTTGGATTAGAATAGGAATTGTAATTTCTAGGGGATTACTAAAGGGCAGGGCTTCTATTATTTCTCAAGTGACCACTATTTTGTACTAATGAATCTTCTATTTCAATTAATCTAATAATTGAGGGGTAAGGGACTTACGAATCCTCCTCAATTCATTCAAAAAAAAAAAAAAATCCTCGTCTATCTTATTGTGCGCGCGTGCTGTTTTGTGTGTGTGTGTGTGTCATGTGGGTTGCTATTTGTGTGTGTGCCAAGGCCCAAAATCCAAAAAGTCCGCCAGTATGGTTTGTCTCTCTTTTGTAAAATGGAGAGTTGGTATTAATTTTTTGGATAATTTTAATATTTTAATATTGTTTACGGATAAAGATGATATTTTCAATATTAGTAGAACAATAAATATGATAATTTGAATTTTACAAGGATAAATATGAAATAAGAAACCGGAATAATGAACATGTACAAATACTGAGACAGAAATCACAGTTTTATTTTCAACCCAGTTATTATTTCTGAACCCAGAATCCTAAACACAGGTTTGGTTTCTAGCACCGGTATCCAAAATTTCTAAATCTGGATTCTTGAGAACCTTGAAACCTAAACCCATCCTCATTGATTGAAATTTCTGCCTCTTTTTATCAAAAAGAATGAAGCTTCACAATTTCCCATTTTGGCAACCGCCAGGATACAGTGACATGTTACATGAGGATTGAAGAAGTATACGGCAAATTGAATTGAATAGAAACCAGATTAATTTCACACTTCGTTTTGATGTTCAACCCATTTGGGAATTTCACACTTCAAATTAAAGAAAAGAACAACCGACTATTTTTTTATTAATTTTGTTTTATAAAGGGAAATTACTGAGAATAAAGGAAAATATAAATAAATCACTAACCAGCGCTATAAAAAAAATAACAGCTAACCCCAAAAATTACCAACAATTTATTTTTTGAAGGTCCTCAACTTTGGAGCTATTCAATCCATTTAAATTCAGGCACTCGAAAGAACATTCCAAATTATTACTTCTTTCTTAAAAAAGGGAAAAAATCGGATAAAAACGGCAAAAGTCCGCGATACCGACTAAAAGTGGCCGGTTTCGGGTCGGCCGGTGCCGAATCCGACCCGACACAGCCGAAACCGATCCGTTTCGGCCGAAACTTTGAACAAGATCATATATCATCAATTATATATGTATATATATATATATATATATATATATATATATATATATGCAATTATGTGATTTTTGATGATATATGATGACAATGATATAATATTTTAATTCTTGTGAAAATTAATCTGCAACATATTCAAAACATATATATTCCATCCGTACGGTTGAAATTTGAATTTTTGATGATTTAATACATATTTTGGACCGTATGTTTTTCACCCCCAAAAATATATGTATGTTTTTTAGCCACTCCCCTATATATACTATTCTCATGATTTTATATACCATTTTTCAAAAATATTGTTTTCCCATACCTGCACTTCAATAGAAGGTCGCATAAATATCAATCCTGCCCTTCCATATAATTATCTAGCATTCACGAATATCTGTTGCAACCTGAAAAGAAGAAATCCATTTGAATTAAATTGAACCAAACTGAATTTATATGGCTATTTCTAGTTACTGTTTCAAGAAGAAATCCAATAATTATGACTTTCTAATATTAAAATGTTACCTTGTAGGAGATTGTATTGTATCAGTAATAGGAAGAAATTTGATTTTTGTTCTTTATTAGTTAAATATTTCATGAAGCCCTCAAAATTTAATATATTTTTTTAATTTAAATTTAATATTTTATTCTCTTTGATGTTATCAGCAGATTTCATATAGAATCAGTCCCCTTGAGCTGCCATCCAGCCATAAACCTAATAAGAGATGGAATTGGGAGAGATAACATCAAAGATTATAACTTTGGATTCTGGAACTGTTTTATTTTAGTTAGGGCTCCATTTTCTGCTACATTTATTCGGACTTTTGCGGTCAATTTTAAGATTGAAGGTAAAGCTAATTTGGGTTAAATTGAGCATTAATGAAGCTTACTTGCATAATTGAGTTTTAATTGAGGCTGAATTGCACAATTGAGAATTAATAGGGTTAAGTTGAGCTTACCTGGGTACATCGTGTAGCAATTATTTGTACTAATTAACCAAATAAGTACCGAAATGCGAATTTCATAGTAGAAAAAGCTAGAAAACATAAAGAACAATGACACATAAACAGAATACCTTAAGTGCAAGAAGAAATGGCCATATTTGCTGAGCTCTTTAGCAAAGCGTTGGTTTCCTTCTCTGTGTCTGTGGCCGGACGGAAGATCTTACTTCTTCTCGAAATCCACTATTCAGTAGCTCTGCGCAGTTGAGATTCTGAAATGCAAATAAAGAGTCTGCTTCCTTTAACTTTGTGTTTTGGATTCGTTTCAGCTGATTTGAGGTGGAAATGGCAACGGTCAGAAGTATTTTTTGCTTATTTATTTAATTTTTCTTTTGGGAGGGAAAGTGATGGTGAGGAAGTGAGAACTGAATATGGGCCGGA